>PVLC010028815.1:0-20725 GCA_004027655.1 Graphiurus murinus
AAGTCATACTTAAATGTATTATTGTGTTTGTAACATTAATGCAACAAGGAGCAGAGTAACAATAAAATTATATTGGAATAAGATTTCTCTATCTCACTGGAATTAAGTTATAGATATCTGAAGCTGATTCTAGTAAGCAAAAATGTATACGATAACCCCTAGATCAACCATTAAGGAAATAAGTGGGGAAAAAATCACTGAAGAGATAAAAATGCTACATTAGAAGACACTTACTGGGTACAAAAGAAAGCACTAAGGGAGGGGTAGAAGAACAACAACAAACTCCATAGATCTTAAAAACAAAAATAATATAGCAGACATAAGTCTAACTCTGAAATAATACTAATGTGATTAAACAATTAAATCATAAGGCAGATTGTCAAACTGTATTTTAAGAAAAAAATAAGATCTAACAATGTATCTAAAGAAGACATGCTTTAGATTCAGTGGTACAAATATGCAAACAGTAACCACAAGAAGGGTGGAATGGCTACACTAGTATCAGACAAAAATAGACTTTAAAATAAAAAATGCTACTAGAAAAACATAGGAATATTTTATAATGATAAAAGAATCAACCCACTAGGAAGACATAACATTTATAATCATATATATACCTAATAAGAGAACCAGAATGATGTATGGCAAAAACTAAATGAAAAGACAAATAAGACCTTCAACAAAAATTGAAGTCTCTAAGACCCAACTTTTTTTTTTTCCCCTGCCAATGTGGTAGGAGGGAAAGGGGGAGTAAGATCCAATGTTCAATTAGACATCTAATAGACTCTGCAATATCGGTAACATAACTGAAGATTCAATGGTACAAACCAAACTCTTCAGCCCAGACCTAAAAGTTGCTCCTTTAGTCTCTTTTCAGTGGCAATTGCATCCATCCAATTGCTCAGGCAAATACTATTAAGTTGCTTTTTCTGGCACCCCACATACAATAAATCAGTGAACCCTATAAATTTCTCCCTTTAAAACATAAGAATCTAAATACTTCCCCCACTTATACAATAGTCTAAGCAACCACTATCTTTCCGAACCTCCCTTGACTCCCTGCAGTCTATCTCCATAAAACAGCCAAGTGAACCTTCTAAGACAAATGAAATCATATCACTCCTCTACTCTAAATGTATTCTATCCAGTAAATTTATAATGAAATCCGAATCCTATAAGCTCCCTTTCCAGCTTTATTTCCTTACTTACCCTTCTGTCATCACCCTGACCTCTTTGAAAGTTACTAAACTGTCCTCTCAGCAAGTTATTAAACTAAATTTATAATATAATCTAATTTTAAGAACATTGCTAATATGTATGCATAAAAGTGAGAAGTTAGGGTCAAACGTGAATAACATAAAATAGTACGAAACTGAAACAACTAGACATCTAGTAAGAAGGAAAAGAACACCGTGTAGTTATAAAAATGTTTACTGAAACTAGAATTAGGTAAAAATTGAGACACATTACACGAAAAGAAAACTATCACATTCTACAAATGAGAGTAAGAAAACTTGCTACATCATATGAGAAAAAGCCAGCCAGGCACGGTGACACATGTAACCCCAGTACTTGGGAGGCTGCGGTAGGAGGATCGTAGGTTCAAGGCCAGTCTCAGCAACTTAGTGAAATTATTTTTAAAAAAAATTTGTTTTAAGGGTTGGAGGTGTATGCTCGAGTTAAATTCCCAGTACAAAAAAAGTCAAAATAAGGTTCAGTGTAGATAATGGGGATGGGTTCTTTTTTAGTTTTGTTTGCTTGAATTTCGTAAGTGCACCAGAACTATTTCTTTTTTGGTTTTGTTTGCCTGAATTTCGTAAGTGCACCAGAACTACTCCAACACAAACAAAAAGCAAAACTAGACTTTAATGGAAGAAAGTTAGGGCATGTTTTGTAATAAGAAAAACAGTACAGTTATATTCCCAAATAGCTTCCAAGTCTATGTCTAACCTAGATAGAGCGTTAAGTATTATCAAAATGGTAATCTACATTCTTTCAATTGACATGGGCCAATACATTTCTGCAAAAGCTTTTATGACATTCGCTATTCTTTGCAGCCTACGTTACAATTAGTCTTACTGAGGGCCTACTGGGATTGTTGATGGCACTGTAAAAGGTTCAAATGTAATGACTCCAAAGGAGGAACACAATTCAATAATATCTTCAAGTTTTTTCTATAATGTACATATTACTTGGAATACTACTTAAAAAGGAGCAAACAAACAGGGTAGACGAAAATCGAGGCGTTCACAAATGCAAACTTATCCCCAAAACCTTTCACCCAGGCCAGTAAACTTTGTATTGTTTGCGGGCGGCGGGACGCCAAGTCGTGTGGTTTCCACAGTTTCTGTTAGCAAACACTGCCGACCTCGGCTTTAACGAACGCGGCGTCCAATCTGGGAAGCGGAGAGAGGCCACGCCAGGGCTCCCGGCCTTGGCTCTTCCACCTACTTACTCCGTGGGGCCTCCCGGGGCCTCCGGAAAACGTGGCCATTGCGCCGCCGCTGCCGTTAGGCCAGAGAGCGGGCCTGGGGCTCGCGACCGAGAGGTGGAGACACGGGACTAGGCAGCAGGGCATCCAGGAAGCGACCAGAAGAGACAGGCTGCGTTCACCCTGAGCCGGCGGCTTCAAAGAGGGGACAGCGACTACCCTGAGCTTCCGCGCACTTCAGATCCGTCCACGCCTTCCCCGCAGGACGCGAGCGCGCATGCGCCTCCCAGGCCGCCGAAGACTTCCGGGGTTCTAGTTCCGCTGCTGAGCTGTCCCTTCCGCGCCGGTGGACGCGTTCTCGAACAAAGGTTCCCAAGTGGAATTTAAAGCCGCAAGAAAGAAATGTTTGGCATTAAGTTGGTCGCCTCCTAAGTGTTTGACGATTAAACTGGTTACGCTGATATTTCCTTTAAACTTCGCTTTAAAAAAAAAAAATCTCTTCCAAAACTACAACCTAGTTTTGGGTGAGTACCTGAAACCGTCCTAATTCACTCTCCAAATTGGTAGTACCGTGCAAGTGAACTTGGTGAGAAATGTTTTAAGGAATTTTTTGCTAGTGTATTTTCTAAGTGTTTTTACTATTCTTTTAAAGGACTTGAATGGCTTTGGGCAAGTCTGGACTTGGCTTCAAAGTCACAATCTGGCATCAGATTTAACAGTCTGAGCAGCTGTTATTCCACGTCTTTCCCACAATCGGGATGCTTAATTTCCACAAAAAGAGGGTAGAACAAAAGGGCACCTGAGAAATAACTGACTTTGTGGTTGAGGACACTAAGACCAGCCTATCAGCTCTCCACTAATCAGAACCAGGAAAAGACAGGGAAAAATTAAGAGTTTTCACCCATCTTTTGGGACCCAGAGCGAACCAGCTTTCAGAATTGCACACACGGTACCAATAGCCATTCCCCTCGCTACCCACTCCAGCGGGCTTTGAGGACTACTAATTGCCCAGTTCCAACAATAACTAGCGCTCCAGCACAGCAAATGACTCGCCCTTACACTCGGCAGGCACCGCCCCCATGCTCCCGGAAGTTACGTCATGACCCTCTCCGACCCATTCCCGGATGTGGGGTTTTATATCCGGATTCTTAGCGCGAACCCCAGAGTACCGCTTTCCCCTACTCGCGTTGCACATGCGCGACGGCTTTTTTTCTTTTCTTTCTTTTTTTTTTTTTTTTCTTCCTCCTCTTCCACTAGCTTCCACCGTCCGGGGAGCCTCCGCTACCGCCGCTGAGAGTCAGGAAGTTCAAGATGGCCGCCGCGGAGACTCAGTTGCTGCGGGAGCAGCCAGAGTAAGTAGTCTCTGCCCGTGGGCCGAAGGCCGGAACCTGGAAGCCACCGAGTGCGAAACGGCGGAGACCTGTACGGACGGGCGGGAAAGTTCAGGCCTAACGGCGAGAGCCAAACTTTACCTTTCCCCGCGTGATGCGTTGTGCGGTGGGAGGCGTGGAGAGTGGGAGGGCGGCCTTCGAGCTTCACTCTCCCAGAGGCTGCGGCTGTTGGGGCGAAGGCGGCCGCGGCCTGCAGCGCGTCGTTGCCCCGGGAGGCGGAGGCTCGAGCGGCCTCTACAGGTCCAGCGCGCGTGGCGGTCGCCGGGGCACCGAGGTCGCGCCTTCTCTCTCCGCCCTCGGCAACCAAGAGTTGGCTACAGCAATCGACTGCATCGGTATTGGGGATCAGAAAGACAGTGGCGCCAGGCGGGCTAGCCCTAAGCTTTTTCTTCCGCATATAGTACCCCCGGTAGTCCTACTGCTGGTCTAAGTTTTAAGACTAAAAACGTGGAGAGGAGTGCTAGGGTCACCTTCTGACCGCCCCAGAACTAGTCTGTGGCTAGCCAGATCTCCTCACCTTGTACTTTTGCTCTAACAACCATCCGATATTTTTTCTCTTTCTTATTAGCAGCTTATTTGCCAACTTGCAAACTTAAGGGAAAGTAAGATAGAGTTCTTGATTGCGAGGCCTGGCATTTGGTTTTGCCTAAGTTTATAGCCCTTCTTTAGGGAGGACGACGGAAGAAGAATGGGATTTCTGGCTGCTTCCTAACCAAACCACTGTGTCTGTAATTAAGCTAATATAATAATCCATATGGCCAAATGAACGCATACTTATATTAAGCAACGGCTTAACTAAACGTAGTATTTTGTTCTTCATGTTTATGTTAGAAAAACTTAACCTAAAAGACAGAGTGGGTTTTAAAAATAATCCTGTAGCACTTTTCTTTTGCAACTTTATTATTTTATTTGTTTCTAGCCATCTTAGGAAAGAAGTAGATACTCTCCCAGCAACTGGTGACTGAGCTGTGGGAGAAATCTTTACTACCAGACAACTTGACACTTTGTTGCTCTGCATTCAGTTCTGGGCTACTTGGTTATTTGCTTTATTCAGCTGAAAAGAATTACAACTTTTTTTTTACTAGGGGCCTTTGAAAGTTGCATTTTTATTTTCACAATTTGACTTAGCAGAGAGAAATAAACTTAGCTTGTTATTGTTTCTTATGTAGTTCACTGTGTGATGTAGTTACAGTATACAGTACAGCTTAGTAACAGTCTTAGGTTATACAGCTGACTTTTCTAGTCATCTGAAATGTTCTATACTGTTGTGTCCACTTAACTTGATTTTAGGGACAGTTCAGCTTCATTTTGAGGAGTGAGTCAGCTATATTCATTTACATATCCAAACAGTAACTATTAACAATAAATGCATATTTGTTAGGTCCCTGCACTGTAAATAACACTGAGATAGACCTTTAATTTCTCCTTCACAGAATGCCTGTGTATGTGGAATATTTGGTTTGTATGTGTCCTGCTTTCACTAATTTGAAAATAAAGTAACAGTTTAATATGAAAACAACTATTACGTACTCTGGTTATAGTGAGTACTCAACTGAAGAATTTATAGTTATATGGAATCTATTCATCTATTCAAAATAGGAAAGTTTGAAGTAATATTTTAAAAGCTTTTGTGTTAAGCTCCCCAAAGACTTTTTTTTTTTTTTTTTTTTTTTTTTTTTTTTGCGGTACTAGGAATTGAACTCAGGGGCATTCTACCTCTGAGCTACACCCCCAGTCCTATATTTTTTTATTCTTTATTTTGAAACCGAGTCTCACTTAGTTGCAGAGTGCCTCACTAGGTAGCTGAGGCTGGCCGCGAACCCGGATCCTCCGATCTCAGCCTCCCGAATGCTGGTATTACCCCAAAGACTTTTTAATAATGACTTTGTATTGTCAGTCTCTTTAGTCTTTTATAACTTACTTGCATGTCCCAAAGACTAAGTGCTCTTCGAGCATTGAACAAATGCTAACTTACCTAATTCATGTAACAACCCTATGGAGGTAGATAATGTTATTTTTCATAATTTAAAGATGATGAAACTGCATCACTGAGTAACTTGCCCTAGGTCACACTAAGTGACAGACTCATTTAAATACTGGCAGTCTGGTTATTGTGCTGTCTAGCCTTCCATTATACATTACAGCTCCTTTTTAAATTGCCTTTAAGGTTTCAAATCATTTTTACTTGTCAGTGTCCCAGAAAGGTCCTTTGAGGAAGGCAGGGGAGTAGTAGGGATTAAACACACGGTCTTGCATGGCCCCTACCACTGAGCTACAACCCCAGGCAAGGATTCGTTTTTGATGTGACATTTCGAATCTTTTGAAATTTTGAGTCACAAACTTGATTTACTAGGCAGTCTGTGGGACCCATTCTAACTTTTATATCTGTGTTAATTTTGCATTAGAGGTTTTTTAATTTGTCAGAGAAACAGACTTAATTACTTTTCTTGCAAAGAAGCAGTGGCATTCATTTTGATCACCATTAAAAAGATTTTAAGAAGAATTGTGTAGCTTAAAAACTACATTCATGCACAGATTTAATCAGTTGTGTGTGTTTGCAAAGCATAGATTGAATGTTTCCCAATGAATTCACTAAAACTATTCTTTTGCCAGGTGCAGTGATGTATGCCTGTAATACCAGTACTTGAGAGGCTAAGGCAGGAGTATTACAGGTTCAAGGCCAGCAACAGCAACTTAGCAAGACCCTTTTCAAAATAAAAACTAATAACATTTATTACTTTATTTTTAAGGGAATATAGGAGGTTTATTTAGGGAAGTAAAGGGTACAATTTACAGAAGTACATGATAAAGGGGTATATTCCAGAAAAAGGATCTGGAATAGTCTGTTTCCAGAAATTGAAAATGGCTGTAATAAATTTTAAGAAAGGCTGGAGTATAGCGCAGCTCAGAAGTAGACTGCTCCTGAGTTCAATTCCCAGTACCCCCCCCCAATGTTTTATGATAAGCCTAAGTAAGATGTAAATACAAAATATAAATTTATATTTATAGAATTTTTATAGCTGATATTGTCAGTGTAAGCTATGCAAGAAGTTTCCTTAACAATGAATCCTTTCCTAAGGCTTAAGGAGAAAGGTGTTCATAATGGACCTAATTTAGCTGCCTTAGCACAAGCTCATTGTGTGTTAATATGCCATGCCAATTGACTTACCAAATTCAGACTTTTTTTTTTTTTGCACTGATGGGGGTAGAACCCAGGACATTGCACAAGTTAGGCAAGCACTCAACCACAGGCCTCAATTTTTATTTTCTGTAAAATTCACTTTAAGAAATCAACTGAGGGAGGTGACAGTTTGCCACATGCATGGCCCAGTACAGGAGAACTCTCCGATTAGTTGCCTCAAACTTCAGTCTCATCTGTCTTATGGAGAGATACTTCTGTGTGTGTGTGTGCGTGCGCGCACGTATGTTGTGTACTGAGTATTTAACCCAGAGCTACACCCTGGTACTCTCCTTTTTTAAAAACAGGGTCTCACTAAGTTGCCACATGTTGGCCTCAAACCTGCGATTCTCCTGTCTCAGCTTCCCAAGTACTGGACTTATAGGCATGCACCACTGTGCCCAGCTTCATGTTTCAAGATAATAATAGTCATTAAGTTACAGTAGAAACTGGGATCACTCCTGGAAATGGCTCTTATATGGTAACTTTAGGCATCATGATGTAGATCCTGACTGAATCCCTAGAGTTATTAGGAGCTGTATTTCTTTTTTTATGGGTAAGAATTTTGAATTGAAACTAAAACTTTTGTAAATCATCTGTAGAAAGCATTTAAAAAGTTCAAAAGGGTCGGGCGTGGTGGCGCACGCTTGTAATCCCAGCATTCGGGAGGCTGAGACCGAAGGATCCGGGTTCAAGGCCAGCCTCAGCTACCTAGTGAGGCCCTCTGCAACTTAGTGAGACTCGGTTTCAAAATAAAGAATAAAAAAATAGGGCTGGGGGTATAGCTCGGAGGTAGAATGCCCCTGAGTTCAATCCCTAGTACCGCAAAAAATAAAAAGTTCAAAAGGCAGATTTTTCTTTGGAGAGAGTAGGGCTAAATTTAATCAACTTTTGCACATTAAAGAAATAGTGTAGCTATTATGTGTTATGTGTGTGCACTCAGATACTGTAAATAGAACTATAAGCACACTCATAACTTTCAAGAGCTAAGAGTCTGTAATCGATTGTAACACACACACACACACCCAGCTTGAATGTAGTGAATTCAGCTTTTATGTTTTTTTAGCTGTGGGTTAAATATTCTTGTAGGTCCCTAGGGATACAGCAGTGAGCTAAATAGATAAAAAGTTTGCTCTCATGGTGTTTACATTATAATAGAGAGAAACCATCAACAATTATATGGAGTGGTGGTGGTTACTTTGCAGAAAAATTAAGCACAGAAAGGGAAAATGTATGGGGTGGAGCCAGCTGAAATGGGGTCTGGTTGAGTGAAAAGGTAACAGAGACCTGAAGCACCCAGAAGGAACTGGTGGTGCATGTATCTGGGGAAAACATTACTGGAAAGAGAAATAGCAAGTACAAAGAACAACGTCCTAAGATGAGAGAGATACCTGCTGTTCCAGGGAAGTAATTTGGCAGGTACATGTCAGAGGAGAATAGTAAATTCAGAGTGTTGGAAAGGTTGTGGTAAGTATATGGTCTTGTAAAGGATTTAACTTTTACTTTGAATGAGGTAGGAAGCAATAATCAAACTTTATGGAGTATTGACATAATCTGACATTTTAAAAACATCTTCAATCAAATGGTAGAATTTTTGATTGACTCAGAATATATCCACCTTCTCACTGCTCTGATATATGTGTGACCTTAGACAAGTCCCTTAAACCTCCTTAAACATCAGAATCTCTTCTGTCATATGGAGAAACATTTCTTAAGCTCTTGGTATGGCAGCCTTTTTCCCTCTTTCAGTACTGAGGATTGAACCCAAGGGCATTCTGCCTTCGAACTATCTACCTTTTATTTCTGTTTTTGAAACAGGATCTTGCTAAATTGCTGAGGCTGGCCTCAAAGCTGTGATTCTTCTGTCTATGGGTTTTACAGGAGTGTACCACCACACTTGGCTGTGACAGCATTTTATAGTCTGAACTCACCAAATTATGCATCAGAACTTTTATCTGTACTATTATTTCCCCAGTTTTTGTGTAGAAGAGTGACTTGACTAAGGTTGCAATAGCTGTGTCATGTTGGAGGCAGCATTTTGAACCAGGTGGTCTGACTTCGGAATCCATGCTCTTTGAAAGCATTCCTTAAAATAACATTCTTATAACGTCCCTATGGGCTCCATAAGAGTTTTGTGAATAGATACATTTGCCTGTATCTATACAGTAACAGCTTACTTTTTGGAGCACTTAGTTCCTATGCCAGTATGTAAGGGTTTTGTGAATAGATACATTAACCTGTATCTATACAATAACAAGTTTACTTTTTGGAGCATTTATTTTAGGCTAACAAGCTTGTAAGCACTTGACATCTATTAACCCATGTAAACCTCACAAGAGCCTTTCAGATAGGTGCTGTTGTTTTTTCCACCTTAAAGGTGAGATACTTAAGGATCTAGAGAGCTTTAATCTTGCCAAAAGCCTTACAACTAGTAAGTTGTGGAACCAAGATTTTAACCCAGGCAGTTTGGCTCTGTAGATTGCTTGACCTACTCAGTTATCCTTTATCTTGAATCTTTTGTTGTTTGTTTGTTTTTAATTTTTAATTGGTGCATTGTAATCATACATCTTTGTTAGGTACAAGCTGGTATAAGTAAAGGCATACATGCACACATTTCTCATTTAACCCTTCCCCAATTCCCGTCCCACTCCCTCCTCCCTCCTTCTCAAGGTCAGTTTAGTGATTGACTTTGATGTGTTCATGAAAGTACATCATGCTCATTAGGGTGTCCTCCTCCCCCCATCACCTTCCATTAAGTCAAATTCTTTGTTCACCTAAGGATTCTCCTTCATCTGGAGTCCCTTTTATGTCCCATTTTCTCCCTAGCTTCCACATATTAGGGAGAGCATATGATTTTTAACTTTTTGTGACTGACTAATCTCACTTAACATCACTTAACAATGTTTTCCAGTTCCATCCATTTCCCTGCAAATAACATGATTTTGTTCTTCTTTATGGCATCTTGAATCTTTTTAGGTAGTTTGACTTCTCTTAATGACTAGAATTTTGTGCTTTGGGCACTTTTGTATACCTAACAATCATTCTCAATCTTTGAAAAGGTACTCCATATCTTGAATTAGCCTAATTTTTCTCATACTTCTGTAATTCAAGGTTCAGGAAAAAAGGTGCATATCCCATCTTCTGAATTATAGTTTGAGAGATTTCTGGCAAAAGGAGGAGGTGGTTAGCTATGTAGCCTGTATCAGGAACAAAGTTGAAATGTCTTTGGATCTTCTACTTAAATCTATGATTCTTTCCCCATTCATAATAGGTAAGTGTTGGTGTTGTGTGTTTGTTTGTTTTTTAGTTCAAAGATGTTCTTTTTTTCAAGTCTTTGAGGAAAAATGATAATCCATTGAAAGCTACTATGTTTATCCTCCTCATACTCAGGGAGGAATTGACCCAGACTAACACATGACTCTTAGGAAAGGACACAACTTCTGCACATCTCTTCAATAGTTTTTACTTTCTCACGTTCCCTGGTATGAGATGGAGATTGGAAAAATCAGCATACTTTTTATTTGATGGCTTGCGGTGGCAATGTGTTCTTAGGCCATTGTCTCCTAATAACTTCTTAGTTATACATCCCTCCATTCTCTACCCCCACTCCAAGTTTATTGAAGACTGAGACCTGCCTGGAGGACCAGACTCTGCCCAGTTCCTGCAGTAATCCTCAGATGTGGCAGTGCTGTAATGGACAGCCCAACCAGCAAATTAATCTTGCAGTTTCTGGGCTCTGTGAATCTAGTGAACCTTTAGTTCTATCTCAACCACTGACTCCCAGAGTCATATATCCTATCTTCTCTTAGAATTGGTCCAGTTGGAATATTAATTTTTATTAAACCAGTTTCTTCCACAAGTCTGATGCCCTAGTTATACTGGAGTTTACTGTATATATCTATGTCTTTGGTCATCCACTTTCTCTCTCTCTGAAATTCTTTTCTTTGCTTGTTTTTTAGGACAGTGATACTACTTATCCTTTATTTTTTAAATCCACATTTCTTTTTGGTAAACATCTCTCCCTTCAACATCCCTGCTTAAGAAACTTGAGTTTTTTTCCTGTGGTCTATAAAACATTTCCTCGACTATTCACAGTATGATTTTAGGTGATCCTTCATTGTTCCCCATAATGCTCTTGTGTTTTCATCATTGCAATTCTTCAATGTTTTTTTGGTTATGCTCTTCTCCAGTGTTTTATGGTTGTATCATGGGACTTTCTTTTTGCATGGACTATAATTTTGTTCAGGTGGGGCAAGATGTTGATCTTATACATTTTTGTTTTTCTGTCACCTGGCCTTAATGCCTATGTGGTAGGTGATTTTAAAAATAAATAAATGAATATACACACGTGTGTGTGTGTGTGTGTGTGTACATAGCCAGGCATAGTGGCACATACTTGTAATCCCAACTACTCAGGAGGCTGAGGCAAGAGGATCTCAAAACCAGAAGAGGTAGCTGGGGGACTGCTAGGGACGTAGCTCAGTGGTAGAGCAGCACCACTGGGCTTAATACCCAGTACTTAAAAAAAAGTTCAGAAATTAATGGTAGGGTCATGACTTCTTACCTCAAAAAAGGATTATCTGAAGTGTACTTATTAAACATTTAGGAGTATATATTAGTTTTCTATCACTGTGAAAAAATACCTAAGAAAAACAAAACAGGAAAGATTTCGGACCACGGTTTCAAATTTCAGCCTCTGGTCACTTGGCCCCATGGTAAGGTAGAGCTTCATGGTGGGGAGGTGTGGTAGAGCAAAGTTGCTCTCCTCTTGGTGGCCAGGAAGCAGAAGGGGAGGGGTGGCTGAGAACAAAATAATCCCCCCAAAGATAGGCCCTAGTGATGTAATTCCTCCAATTAGGCATCACCTCCACAAAGCACCAACAACTGAGGACAAAGCCTTCACTACCTGAGCCTTTGGGGGTGTTCCAGATCCAGACTGTAACAGAGTATGTCATTTGAAGCCCTGACAAAATTATCCATATCTTTCTCCAGAAAATAGTTTCATGGCCTAATCCAGTTTAAAGTTTGGTTTTGATCTCATATTTTAGGATGTGATGGTTTTTTATGGAGTGACTTTATTTTATTTTTATTTTTTTCGATACTGGGGATTGAACTCAGGGGCATTCTACCTCCAAGCTATGTCTCCAGCCCTATTTTTTATTCTTTATTTTGAAACCGAGTCTCACTAAGTTGCGGAGTATCTCACTAGGTAGCTGAGGCTGGCCGCGAACCTGGATCCTCCGGTCTCAGCCTCCCCAATGCTGGGATTACAAGCGTGCGCCACCACGCCCGGCTTGGAGTGACTTTAAAAGGGAAAGTTAATGTTCTGTGTTCCTAAGCAATGATGGTCTATTAACTATATTGTATATTTAGAATATTTTCAATTCAGGATAGACTTCTCAGGACATAACCCTATCAGAAGTCAGAGCATCTGTGATGCTTTTGAACTTGTATTTTACCTAGAATTACTAAGCACTGCAGGCTTGGTAAATTCAGTTTTGTTTTTGCATAGCATCAGAGGAATATAGTTTGGGAAAACAATTTCTCATTTGAAATCCAGAAACGTTAAACAATTTGCTGAGCAGATATTGGGTTGAACCATATGAAATTACTGATACTATACTGTTATTGAATTTTAAAATGTGGTTCAACTTAATATCATGCGGTTGTTTGGTAGCAGGTAAGCAGCTGCAGACCAAGTCTTCATTCCTTTTTAATTCTTCTTGAACCCCTGAGGATTTGTTAGACTGTCAACATCAATATCAGCTACCAGTGTACACTGATTGTTTATTTGGGGTATAGCTCAATATCGGCTCTAGGGATTTTTTTTCAGAGGGTGCAAAGGGGTGATTAGGTGAAATATACTCAAACAGATGACTTGCTAGATTTTTTTTTTTTTTTTTTTTTTTTTTTTTGTATACACATCTAGTTTTCTGAATTTCAAGTGGAGGAGAATAGTCTCCCGATATATGTTAGTATTTGTATGTTTTATAGAAAAAGAAAATGAGCCCTTCTTTAAGTATATATGTGAGAAATGCTGGTTTAAAGGTCAAGTTACTTAGGTTAGGGGTGTAGCTCAGTGATAGAGCACTTGCCTAGCAGGCAAGAGGCATTGTACAGGTTCAACCCACATCACTGCAAAACAAACAAAAATAATTCAAGTTTACTGGGTGACTTTCCTAAATCAGTATGAATGAGATTTCACTATGCTTGGTTTGGATTTTCTTTTTCAACTAACTGTCTTTTAACCTTTCCTCATTATATATTTCCTCTAATACTTTTGCTTTGTGAATTCAACCATTAGAAATAAAGTTATAACACCACCCACTTCAGTTCTTACCATATATGTTCTTTGAAATAAAATATCTTAAATTTCTTAAAAAATTTTAGTGCCTAACTTAAGGTATATTTTATCACTACTGTTATTTGTTATGACTGAGACCACTGGATAAAGATTGTGATTTTAATATATATTTTCTGTATTTATAGGATGGAAGATGCTGATAATTCTGAAAAGAGTGTAAATGAAGAAAATGGAGAAGTATCAGAAGACCAATCTCAAAATAAGCACAGTCGTCACAAAAAAAAGAAGCATAAACACAGAAGTAAACATAAGAAACATAAACATTCCTCAGAAGAAGACAAGGATAAAAAACATAAACATAAGCATAAACATAAGAAACACAAAAGAAAAGAAATTATTGATGCTTCTGACAAAGAAGGTATGTCTCCAGCAAAAAGAACTAAACTTGATGATTTAGCTTTGCTAGAAGACTTAGAAAAACAGAGAGCATTGATCAAAGCTGAACTTGACAATGAGTTAATGGAAGGAAAAGTCCAGTCTGGGATGGGACTCATTTTACAAGGTTATGAGTCTGGCTCTGAAGAAGAAGGGGAGATTCATGAAAAAGCAAGAAATGGAAACAGGTCTAGTACTCGGTCTTCAAGTACAAAGGGGAAACTTGAACTTGTGGACAATAAAAATAGTGCAAAAAAAAGAAGTAAAAGCAGATCCAAAGAACGGACTAGACATAGGTCGGATAAAAAGAAAAGTAAGGGAGGTATTGAAATAGTTAAAGAGAAAACAACTAGGAGCAAGTCAAAGGAGAGGAAAAAGTCCAAAAGTCCATCTAAGAGAAGCAAGTCTCAAGATCAAGCAAGAAAATCGAAGTCCCCAACTCTTAGAAGGCGATCTCAAGAGAAAATTGGGAAGACCAGATCTCCTGATGAGAAGGTTAAAATAGAAGATAAAAGTAAGACAAAAGATAGAAAAAAATCCCCAGTTATAAATGAAAGAAGTCGTGATCGAGGTAAAAAATCCAGGTCCCCAGTTGATTTAAGAGATAAGTCCAAAGACAGAAGGTCACGGTCCAAAGAGAGAAAATCAAAGAGGTCTGAAATGGATAAAGAAAAGAAGCCAATTAAATCTCCCTCTAAAGATGCTTCTTCTGGGAAAGAAAATCGGTCACCCAGTAGACGACCTGGTCGTAGTCCTAAAAGAAGAAGTTTGTCTCCAAAACAGCGTGAAAAATCAAGAAGAAGTAGATCTCCACTTCTAAATGATAGAAGATCTAAGCAGAGCAAATCACCTTCTCGAACTCTGTCTCCAAATAGAAGAGCCAAGAGCCGATCCTTAGAAAGGAAACGAAGAGAACCAGAGAGGAGAAGACTTTCTTCTCCAAGGTAAATTGTTAATAAAATGCTAATGCTTTTTACCAGTGTAGTATATTTCAAAAGGAAAAATAGTACTTGAGGATGATTTAAAAATGAGGTAGTAGCTGGGTGTGGTGGTGCACGCTTGTAATCCCAGCAATTTGGGAGGCTGGAGGCTGAGACTGGAGAATCCGGGCTCTTGGCCAGCCTCAGCTACTTAGTGAGGCACTCTGCAACTTAGTGAGACCCTGTTTCAAAATAAAGAATAAAAAATATGGCTGGGGGTATTGCTCCGAGGTAGAATGCCCCTGAGTTCAATCCCCAGTACTGCAAAAAAAAAAAAAAAAGAGGTAGTAATAAGTTGCATAATTTTAAATATAATCCAGTCTATTTGTTGTTAATATTCTTTTAAATCCAAGTAGTTTTAACTGATAAATTTTCATGGGTTTGCCTTAACTCATGAGGTAGGGGGGAGCTTTCAGACCTAATTTTCAAATGATAAAGAATCAGAAATTAAATGATTTACCTGGGATCATAGGGCTTAGGGTCTTTTGGGGGAGGAGGAGAGTGTCATGTAGACCATTCTAAATTACTTTAGAAATTGATTTATTAGTATCTCCTGTATATCCAATAATTGTGTATTTTGAAATTATCAACGAACCTTTGCTTATTAAAAGAATGCTAGCTTATAAAAATGTTATGAATTCCTAACTATGGTGTTCATATTAAATATTTTCAGTATGTGAGTGTAAGCTTAGTTTTAGAGTTTAAATCATCACATTCTCAGAAATTTCAAGAATTTTTTTTTTAAAGTAGTTTAAAGCAACACTTGATTTTTTTCTACTAAGTGACATTGTAATGAAATAGCCCCCTTTTTTCTTTAACTTTCTGTATTGGGGCACTTGTTAGTTTTACTGATTGTTTTATATCTAACGTGTTTCTGAACTGTCCTGGTAGACTTTCATTTTGAAGAAGAAATTCTTAGAAGTTTATTAAAGACTAGACCTGAGTATTTCAAACAAAGATATGTATATATATTTTTATTACAGAAAAGGTACGTAGTAAATAAAGAGAAATCTAAATCCTGCAGAAGCTTGTAAATGCTCTGCCTCTGCATCCGACCACAACCACTCAGAGAAGTTCATGTCCTGGTCCCTTTGCTGTGCACATACAATTAGATGAATAGAAGCATTTTCTTATAAAAATGAAGTCATATTGTTTATACTAATGTTATACTTTTTTATGAAATACCTTAGTGACATTATATATATCTTCTTTTTTCTTTCTTTATATAGCAATATGGTATTTGACAATGTAGATGTATTTTGGGATTGGTTCCAGTTTTTCTCTGTTGCATGTGTGCAAAGATGTCTATTGGTCATATGTGAAGTTTCTTTGTAGAAAAGATTAATAGAAGTTAGACTCGCAGTCTCCTGGTATATACATTTACATTTTAGGAAGTTCCTGCCAATTTCCTTCCAGGAAAGTTAGGCCACCTTGTACTTCCATGACTATGTAAAATATACTTTTCCCCAAACTCTTATTAACCAGCTTACTATATAATAATCAATTTGTTACTCTTTTAAAAAAAGAAAAGAAAAACTAATTTAAATACCTTACATCAATAACGAAGTTAAACATTTTTATATTCATTGATTTAAGCAAATGACATTCCATTCATTCCACTTTTGTCCCAATTATAATTTTTAACTGGTCTTTGAAGAGTGTAAGCAAATTATATGAAAAAAATTTTTTTCTCAGATAGTCTTAACAAGAAGCACTATAGATCTGAGTTAATGTCTACCTTGCTTACTTTGACTGGATAGGAGAAAGATTCTTAGGTTTTTATATACCATGTCCAAATACATAAAGCAAGTTGTTTTTATCCAATGGAGGAAATACTGTAATATTTATTACTTATATTACTTAATTGTGGAGACAAGCCTTTTTATAATTAAGTCGTAGAAAGTTCTATAGTAATGCAAACATCACTTTTTTTTTTTTTTTTGCAGTACTGGGGATTGAACTCAGGGACATTCTACCTCCGAGCTATACCCTCAGCCCTATTTTTTATTCTTTATTTTGAAACAGGGTCTCACTAAGTTGCGGAGTGCCTCACTAGGGAGCTGAGGCTGGCCGCGAACCCAGATCCTCCTGTCTCAGCCTCCCAAATGCTGGGATTACAAGTATGCACCACCATGCCCGGCTAACCAGACATCATTTTAAACAGACTAAAATTCATTGGAAGGCACTTGTGAGACAGTTGTTGAAAAGTTGATTTTGAATAGGAGAGGCTGAGATATTTTTTCAGTTCTGAGAAATACTGATTGTAAGATGCTGTTATATTTAATTGACATTAAAAATAAAATGCTTAAGGCAGAATAGAAAGAATCTTACAATGAGGAAGTAGAATATTATCACCCACTTGGACAGGTTTTGTTTGTTTATTTGAAATTAGAATCAGTAGCCAGGCATGGTGGTACACGCTTGTAATCACATTACTTGGGAGGCTGAGACTGGAGGATCGCAGGTTCACAGCCAGCCTCAGCTACTTAGTGAAATAAAGAATAAAAAATAGGGCTGGGGTGTAGCTCAGAGGTAGAATGCCCCTGAACTCAATCCCCAGTACCGCCAAAAAAAAAAAAATATATATATATACACACACACACACACACACACACACACACACACATACACATATATGAGTAGCCTTTAATAATTCTTTAAATTGTGAGACCATAGGAAATAGACTTTTACTATAACGCCAAAATGGCATTATGGTCATCTGAATTTAAAGGTTGAAGCAAAACACATCTGTGTTTATTATCATAGGTTGGTTTCTTTTCTTAAATGGTCTTTACCTGTAGGGCAAGTTCATTTAGTTTGTTTTGTTTTTCTGTTAACTTGCTTTTGCTCCCCTTAAGAACACGACCTCGAGACGATATCCTTAGTAGGCGTGAAAGATCAAAAGATGCCAGCCCCATCAGTAGGTGGTCTCCAACCCGAAGAAGAACAAGTAGATCTCCCATTAGAAGGAGATCCCGTTCCCCACTCAGACGTAGCAGGTCTCCAAGAAGAAGAAGCAGATCTCCTCGGAGAAGGTAATTACACCTTGATATCCTCTTGATTCATTGACCTTTGACTGTTTTTGAAGCTCCAATTAGTTCAGTCGGTAGGTTTTCCTATAAACTATTGTTCTCTGAAAATTTTTAACTGTGATCCCATTGTTTCCATTTGGCAGGATATATTTTGCACACACAGGTTTTTCTTTAATATGTTTTCCCTTCAGATTTATACAGATCAATTTTTTTAAACTGGTACTTTTTTCTTTAAGAGAGCTATGAATACTAAATGAGCTAGAAGTAAAGAGTTTTCTACAAGATCAGAAGATAATAACAATGCACCAAATAAGGGAAAGATGAAAAAAAAAAAAAAAGATTACACCCGGAGATTTTGGATCTACGTAATGCGGAGCCCATTTCTATTGGCAGAAACAACTAAGACATTTGTAGATTGGCTTCAAGCCTTGGTCACTACCTGGCCCTCATTTAACTCCTTGCTGGGAGGAATTATCATAGCAACAGCAATAGTCATTCTAGGTTTATGCCTTCTACCACTTGTTGTACTCCTTGTGATCAATGCCTATGTTAGTGTATGAGCGGATTTACATGGAATAAAAATGCAAGCACTGCCTCGCACAGGGCCTGATAGTCAATGACGAGTTCTATTTTCTCAGGGCAAATCAACCTAAGACAAGGGCTCGTTGAATGACTCATCGAGACCCCATGATGGGTAAGATTAAGAGCCTGGTAGTAAACGACCTAAGACAGGCACAGTCCTTCGTGCATTTTAAAATAAAAACGGGGGAGTTGTGGGAGCCCAGCTGGGCTCTATCCCCCCTGGCAGTTGCTATCTGCATATATGAGCAATTATACTGACTCTTCTGCTATGGCTACATTGGCATCTCGAAGTCTGGAGATTGCCCCTAGGATGCGTAGATGAAAGACCCTCCTACTTCTTAGAAAGTAAATATATAACCCTAAAGGAGTATGGTTTTATGACTCTAGAAAGTTTGCTTTATGATGCTATGTTAAGAATGTGGGCTATACGTGTAGAACGAAGAAGTGGTGCTGTTTGTGATCTGACAATGATTGATATCTCATAAATGTCTTTGTAACCCTGTTGTACTCAAGAAATGTATAAAAAATCCATGCTGAAAATATAAATTAAAAAAAATAAAACCCAGAACAGAAAAAAAAAGAAGATAATAAGCAGCCCAGTTTCTTGTCATTTTATAATTATAGTTACATATACTTGATTGTTCACGAAAAATTTTTGGCAAAAACCTATTTAGTTCATTGTTAGAAAACCATTTTATCAGCTGGGTACAGTGGCACACACCTGAAATACCAGTACTTGAGAGGCTGAAACAGGAGGATTGTGCATTCGGGGCCAGTGTGTGCTAACTTAGGGAGACTGTTTCAAAAAAATAAATACAGTAGAGGTGAGGGATATAGCTCAGAGGCAGAATGTCCCTGGGTTCAATTATCAATACCACAAAAAAAGAAAAGAAAAAAATATTTTATCAGAAGCACATGCAGTTAGTTGGTTAGTCAAAGAAGTATTTTTTTTAAAGCAGGGAATAATTTTTTATAAATCCACATATTCATTAATAACCCAAACCATACATGATATATTACATTCCTAGAAAAAGAAACGCATGGTCTGAGAGTTCTTTTGGATCATGAGGGTTTTTATGCCACTCTTACCCATATTTCTCTTCTGCCTAATTTTATGGCCTTTTGTGTGTTTCTAGAGTCGATATGATCATTATGGTCATGTGCTTATTGTTCATCGCTGAGCAGATAGAGGGGAGGAAGAGGGAAGAGAGGACTCTCCTTATAGTGTTCCTAGTCTTCTTCCACACTGTTCTAGGGCTGCTTATACAGTGACCCTTGTATTATTTCCACTCTGCCATCTCTTGATGGTGCTTTTATGTTGTAGCTCCATCTTCTTTGTCCAGTGTCATTTTTTCATGATTTACTCCTATGTGCAAGTAACCATCTCCAACAGCTTCATGAGGAAATCACATGAAAGGAACATTTTGGGGGTCCTTATATCTCTCTTTTTTTAATGCTTTTTATTCTTGCTGATTTCAAAAGGAATCAAGTTCCAAGTTGAAATCATTTGAGAATTGTTTAAATCATTTTTTCATTGATTTCTAGTTTTCAGTATTGCTCTTTAGAGCCTTGGGCAATTTTAAAGGACTTTTTTATTTCTACCTCTTTTATATATATATTTAAAATAAATATCTTATGTTCTGAAATCTCACTATAACAATATAGTGCCTTGGCCTGTAGATCTCTCCCCACTTCCCATTTAGTTTGTTGGTCACTAGGTAAGCCACTTATAGCAGGAAGATTATGACCTTCTGGGAAATTTTCTCTTATTGTTTTTTTCCAGTTGGATTGTCTGTTGTTCCACTTATTTTTTTTCCTACTTATCTGTCCTGTTTGTCATTTTGTACTCTTTTCAGTTTAGATTTTTCTCATTCATTTTTAAGCATTTTATTGTTTTATGGAATAGTAAATCTTAAGTATTCTGTCATATTGTGAAGGGAGTGGTTAGAATTTTCCACTGAAATGGAGAGAGGAATGTTTCTAAGTGCTTTCCACCACTTATTTTCAACTTATATCTCACCATCTTTTAGCAGACATGGTGTCTCCAGTTCCTTCACTTTCTGGGTGTTATAACATGCACTAATGTGTCTCTGGTTTACCTTGTCTATTCTTATTGTACTAGTAGCTTGATTTGATCTGTTACTATTCCATCCGGTTTACATATTTCAAAGCTGGATGTGACTGCATGCTCTATAATCCCAGCTACTCAGGATATGGAGTTGGGGCATATCATGAGTTTGAAGCCAACCTAGGCAACATATTGAGATTCCCATCTCCTCTTTTCAAGAATTTTGTTGTTGGTTTCTACAGTAGTTATGTCTTTATAGTCTCTCTGCCTATGGGTTTTTTCTTTCTTTCTTTCTTTTTTTTTTTTTTTTTTTTTTTTTTTTTT
>PVLC010028816.1:0-20705 GCA_004027655.1 Graphiurus murinus
TCCTTTATTTCTTCCTTTAATTCTTTCCAATTTTCCCTGCTTTCTTTCTGAAAATTCTGTATTGTTTCTAGTATTAGAGATCTGAATTGTTCTTCTGGTAATCTCTGCCATTCTGTTATTGAGGGGTTGTGGTAGCTCATTGTTTCTTTGTTATTTTTCCTTCCCATGGTTTCCTTGCTCTTGAGTTTATATCTGTCAGGAGAATCTGGTAGTGAATATAGAATTTTGAGTGTGGAAGTATGAGATGGCCTTGGTATGAGACAGGAAAAAGAGGAAAAGAAAAGAGAGAAGGTAAAGTGTTGAGGAGAGGAATATAGATGGGGGGAGAGCTTGTAAAAGGGATAAGGAGGAGATTCAACAACCTAAGCAAGTAATTACAAAGCAAGTAATCATCCAAACAAACATAAAAGAATCAAGGCATTACAAATAAAAACAGGGTAACAACAGATACAACTTAATACTAAAAAAACAAAAACAAAAACAGAACAACAACAACAACAAAAAGACCCCAAAGTCTAAAAACAGCAACCAGACACTAAAATGGACACTGCTAGTTCATAAGTATCAAGCTTAAATATTCGAGTGTTTCTCTGGGATTTTAATTTTCTCTGTTAATGCAGGCAGGGGGTTTTGATAGTGTTCCCCGCACCTTGGAGGTGCAGACTTACCGATCCGTGCTACTCGGCCTTTCCTCCTCCGGTCCACTGGGGGGCACCAGAGGTCACTGACCGGCTGGATAGTTGACAGGAAGTTGGCAGGAAGTTGGCTGGGCACGGCTGGTAGCAAGATGGCTGCTGGTTCATGGTGCGAGCAGCCTCCCCTCTTCCTCCTGGGCTTTTTTCAGCGCCTCTCGTTGCCCCAATCACGTTTCATCCCCTCTGGTTCACTTTCCTTCTGTCAGGGAACTGTGTCCACGGCAGCCCTACTTCAAGCTCTGCTGTGTAGATAGTCACCGTTCCCTCTCTGCAGCGGCATGCAGCAGGGGCAGAGCCGCAGGGGCTTATGCTGTTTGTCCCGTCTCACGCGTTCCAGTCGCTGTGGCTATTTCGGGGGTCCCCGTCTGCGTAGAGTGTAGTGTCCTGGGGGTGCTCGCTCCACGCCTGCCTGGTCACTGTGTGGAGTTTGTAGCTTGCGGCTTCTGGATGATCACCACAGCTCCCAAGTCCCGGCTCCACAGCTGGATTTCTCAGCACCGCGGCACCGGGCGCCCACCCCAGGGCGCGGCAGCGCACTTCCTTGGTCAGCCTGCTCAGCTTTCTGTGCTTTTTTAAAGTTGAGGTTCGAATATCGCTTTTTTCGTTGTTATTTCCTTCGGCTAAAAGGCTCTTTTTATGGTATATTTTGTTCGAAATCACAGCGCCTGGGAAAGGTTGTTTCACTCAGGCACCATCTTGGATCGAGTCTCTACCAAGTATATTATTAACCAATCATTATGAAATAGGCATACATCACTCTGATCACCACCATGCTGGTATGGTGCTCTCTCTATACCATTTTTCAGTATTGCAAAATGTATGAAGGAACCAATGCCCTGCTGGACTCAGGTCCCTGAGCCATATAAATTGAAGGTAGACAGTCAACAATGTGATGACCATCAATGACAAGAATTCTGAAGCTTATGACTCTACTAGAATTTTCACCAAATCCCCTACAAAATTATCTCTGCTTGGCTATATTTGGCCTTGCTCTTTAAAGATATAAATATAAATGCTCTCAATACTCACTTAAAGACACTGATGACAAGGTTTTTTGGGTTTTTTTGTTTTTGTTTGTTTTTGGTTTTGTTTTTGGCCAGCAGATGAATGTCATAACACACAGAGCATTAAAGCAGAGAGAACAATCAGTCCAGAGGCAAGAAAACCCAGCCCTGGCTGAAGAACAAGGATGAAGAGCACTGGTTAAGAACTTGGGCTTTGCCGGGCGTGGTGGCGCACGCTTGTAATCCCAGCATTCAGGAGGCTGAGACTGGAGGATCCGGGTTCGCGGCCAGCCTCAGCTACCTAGTGAGGCACTCCGCAACTTAGACTCGGTTTCAAAATAAAGAATAAAAAATAGGGCTGGGGGTGTAGCTCGGAGGTAGAATGCCCCTGAGTTCAATCCCCAGTACTGCAAAAAAAAAGAAAAAAAAAAAAAAAAAGGAAAGAAAAAGAAAAAGAACTTTGACTTTGGAACCACATGCTTCACAATGAATCAGGCTCAGCCAAGTGTAAGCTTGAGCAGACACAACTTCATGCCTCAGTTTCCAGTCTGAGAACTTATAATATTGCAGTAAAGATTAGAGTTAATAAATGAGGCCAGGTGTGGTAGTACACGCCTATAACCCCAGTACTTAGGAGACTGAAACAGGAAGACTGCAGGTTTGAGGCCAGTCTCAGCAACTTAGCAAGGCTCCATTTCAAAATAAAAATGCAAGCTGGGCATGGTTGCACATGCTTATAATTCCAGTACTTGAGAAGCTGAGATAGGAGGATCCTAAGTTTAAACTGGCCTCAGCAACTCTGACATACCATTTCAAAAAATAAATAGGGCTGGGGGTGGAGTGCTAGCTCAGAGGTAGTACTGCTGCTGGGTTCAATCTCCATTACCAAAAAATAAATGAAATGTGCTCAAAGCAATGCTTAAAGATTATAATACATACTTGATAAATATTGACTTTTATTTATAATAGACATTAATTCTTCCTATCATGAACCCTTTCAGCCCTGTTCAACCCTTCTCTCACCGAATGGTCTTCTAACCTCAGGGGCAAAAATGGGAGAAGAGGGAAAAGTTAGATTAAAAAAACAAGTGATACAGGAGGAATTACTGAAGACACTTTATTCACAGAGCAAGTGTGAAATTTTCTTTTTATTGGTATTAAAAGAATTTAAAGACTGTAAGACTGGTACTTTATTCCTTACAGGGAAGTGGCTACTGTAATCATGTACTTTGAGCCCCACGGTTAGTTAGTACCTTCCCTCTTCATTGGAGAACCATGAAATCTATTATGCTCCCTTAGGAAGGCAGTTTTCAATGAGAAATTGCTACATTTGTAAAGAACATATTGACCATGATGGAAAGATTTTATCCACATCTACACAATGATGACAAAATTGGACATGACTAAAAGGTTTGGGCAGCCTGATTCTCTGCAATAAAACCCAGAAACAAATGTCATGATGTCCATAAAAATGCCCAATGTGTCACAGGACACTGATCTAAGCTTTTAATTCACATTCCAGTATCAGTGGCCTTGAACCTGTCTCTGATCAGTAGTTTTTTTTTTTGTTTTTTTTTTTAGAGCAACCTTTTCCTCAAACAAAATCTTACATGGAAACAAATATAAAGAACAAAAATATTGCCAAGCCTCACTGGGTTGGTAGTTCCACTTTCAAGAAATTCTCAGGCTCCATGTGGTCATATGAGGCCCCCTCTGCTTATCAACTTAGATATTAACTTGAAGATCAGGGGAAGCAGTGTATTGCAATAGAAGGACCAATGCAATTATCCCCAAAAGACTGATCACTCTAAAGCCACTCTTTACAATCATTAGATCACACTAAGTTCTAAACTGCATTAAACTTTTTTCTTCTCATCAATAAACAGTAAATGGGGCTTTTAAAGAATGCCAGATCAGCTCTAGGCAAACTGAAGAAACTACATTTTTTCTGTACATTTCAGTTGTTTAAATTTGCAACCTGTGTGATTTCTAGTTTTTTGTTTGTTTGTTTGTTTGTTTTTTTAGTAGTACTAGAGATTGAACCTGGGACCATTTTACCTGAGCTATACCCCCAGCCACTTTTATTTTAAAACAGGGTCTCCCTAAGCTGCTGCCGAGGCTGGTCTTGAACCTGCAGTCTTCCTATCTCAGCCTCCCATGTACTGGGATTGCACGTGTGTTCCACCATATCCAGCTTCTAACATCATTCTCATTCTAAATTCTTTAATGGGGGAAGGAGGGCCGTCCTGAACACTGGAAGACACTTCGCAGCATCCTTGGCTGCCACACAGGGATGCCAGCAACAACTCTTAAGTTGTAACCAATCTACATTGCCTAATGTCATTCAGGCAGCAAAATAACCCCAAGTTGAGAACAGAGTTCTAGACTGACCCCTTCCAGACCATTTCCCACAATGGCAGAAGAAATCTAAGATGTAAATCTAACCAAGGGCTTCCCTGGCTTGAAGTCCTTGTTCCTTCAGACATGTGATAAACACTTGTATGCATCTTCTGTGTACAAGAATTCCCACACAGCCTTCACAGAGCTCCCATGACTCTAGGCAGCCCTTGGTGATCCAACCTCACCTCAGTTGGATCACCTGCATCCCTCCACCATCCTAGATACCACTTAACATTAACTTTTGTTCATATTCTTGGGACTTTGTATTTGCTTCCAGCTATGACTAGAAATCTCCTTCAATACATTCACCTACTTGGGAGTTTTGTTTGTTTACTTTTTACCATTTGACAGAACTCCATCCATGTGCCAGGTAATGGGGATGAAGTTTTTGTTATTCAGCTTTCCATCACCGTGACAAAATGCTTGAGATAAGCAAAAGGAAAAAAAAATATTTGGGCTCATGGTTTCAGTCCATGGGCACTCAGCTCTATTGCTTTGGGCCTATAGTATCACAGTCCTTCATGGCAGGAGCCTGTAGGGGAAGAGATCTGTTCACCTCGTGGTAGCTGGGAATCAAAGAGAAAGGAAGAGCCACACATTCCAATTCCTCCCAAAGGCACGCCCTCAAAGACCTAACTTCCTTCCGTGAGGCCCTCCTTCTTCCCGATTTCATCACCTCCCAATAGCACCACAGACTGGCAAATAAGCCTTTAGTGCATGGGTCTTTGTGAGACATTGCAGATCAAAACTACAGCACGGATAACAAGTAAGATGACTGCCTTGCCAAGACTCAAAAGCCACTATCTAAACAGACACCCATCTTGACTCCTATTCTGCCGTTAAGTTTGTTGATTCACTCATCTGCCTCTCCCCAGAGATTGAAATTCCTTGAAGAGTTTCTGCATGTTCCATGTCTACCACATCTGTTAGAAGAATGAATTTAATAGCCTAATGTTTTCCTATACGTATTCAAACTCAAAATGTTGAGGGCTGCAACAATAGTGTTAAGAGCCACTAGGGAACAATAGCAAAGAAAACCCACAAAAAACAACCTTCGACAGAAAAAAGAACACTAAAATATATATTTTATAGTACATTTTAAGGGCAGCAGAACAATAGATATTAGGTTGAAGAAATGAGTAATCAACTAATTTCAGTGCTACTGGCTTTGAGATTGCTGGGGAAGAACTACCCTGGTGGAAGTTCATTGCGTGCCTTCTCTTCAAAAACTTTGTAGCAGCCAAAAGCTATGTATTAGACTAAATCTCTGCTGGCTTCCTTAAATTTGTGTCCAGACAAATTGCAAACATCACACCATCCAGTGGTCACTGTGAGCCTGCTTTTAACAGGCTGATTGATTTTTATAATGTTTCAGGCAATTTCAAGTTGTCAGTAAGAACTAATTCTGTCTCGTTACCGCCTTCACTCTTGGCAGCTCTGTGACCACTTATTGGGTTTTGTCTCCATGTTCATTTTCTTCTGCTTATTCTAAAGCCTTTTTTTTTTGCCCTCTCTAGCCCCATTCAAAGGTCTGAAACTATAATCATAGGGAGCCCCCCTCTGGCACAATTACAGGTGAAAATACCAGCTCTTCTCATGAGCTCCAAAGTTGAGCCCTAAAGCCCCATAGCCCATGAAACCTTCTGCCAAACCAAACCTTTCAAGCCTGTGATGCTGTATTACTTCATCAATCCAGCAGCTTCACTGTTGAAGTTCTCTCTCCAGTTGATATTAAACCAACTTGTCAATCTGTAATTGCCGAGTTCCACACTCTAGTCCTCATCTCGTGCAGCTTGGGAGTAGAACTTGATTGGCACTGACTCGACCTCTCCACGTGTGTCTTTATACAATCTAAAATAGGAATAGTTTATGAACTGCTTCACTCAGAGGCCATATGGCAGGTGAGACCCCACAGGCGTGCGAGATCTCAACAGTACATCACACGGTGGCAGAATTAAGGGTATTCCTACTAGGGCTTCCATACTCAGAATCTAATTCTTGCCATTAAGAACAGAGGTAATTACTCCCATTTAAAACACACACACATACACACACACACACACACACACACACACACACACACACACACTTCTCAGGCAGTAGAAACAGCTTCAAGACCTGTGCTCAATGTAAAAACTAGAGTGTAGCCTGCCAAGTGTCATAAACAAAACACTCGATGCCTTCTCCCCTGTTGATGAGATCTGTGTTTTAGGAGGAAAGGACAGATCTTACCAAGATTATATATGTGATGCCATACCCCACGTGATCACCGAGAGCCAACCCTTACTCTTCTGGTGGAACCACAGAGATGAGCAAGATGTGATTTTTGCCCTTGAGGAACTCAAAAATCAACTGAGGTCCTAAAAACTGAGACAGTACCATAAAAGAGGTTTAGAATCTAGGAACCCACAGAGGAGGCAGCCATCGATTCTGCGTGGAGCGACCAGCAGGGAAGGTGTCACAGAGAGGCTGAGAGGAGAGCTGGGATGAGAGGAGCCTGAAAGTCACCAGAGAGGATAGGACTGCTGGGAAGGGAGGCTGTGCAGCGCTTTGAGAGGAGTCCAGAAATAGACCCAAGGGAAGGGCGGGCTGGGCAAGAGTAGGATTCCTTAGACAGTAGAATCAATATTTTGCTTTGACAAAATATTCTCACTTCTTAGTCTCTGCATTTTCCCTCCACTTTTTTTTTTTTTTTTTTTTGGTATTGGGATTGAAGCCAGGGGTGTTCTACCTCTGAACTACACCCCTAGCCCTTTTTTTTGTTTTGTTTTGTTTTGAAACAGGGTCTCGAACAGGGTCTTGACGAGAGTCTCACTAAGTTGCTGAGACTACTCTTGAACCTGCAATCCTTCTGTCTCCGACTCCCAAATAATGGGATTACAGTTGAGCACCACCACACCCAGCTTTTATTTTTTATTTTGAAACAAGGTCTCTCTAAGGTACCCTGTGCTGACCTTGAACCTGCAATTCTCCTGTCTCAGCCTCCCAAATACTGGAATTATAGGTGTGTACCACCATACCAGGCTATAATATCCCTGTAAAACTTGTCCATGCCTGCTGTCCTATTCTCTGCTCCACTGACCTTTGCCTCTACCACTCTACCAAAATCACCCTGCCAACCTTATAGAAGACCTCCCTTCTCCAAATGCAAGGGTCCTGCCCTCGTCCTTACCACTTGTTCAGTCAACAGTGTGTGATGCAGCCCATTGCTCCATCTACCTAGAAACACCGTCAGCTGCCAGCACTTCATTTTTACCTCTGGCTGTTCCTTCTCAGGCTCCTACTCACCCTGTCCTGTGGGCTTGGGGAAACCCAGGGCTCAGTGCTCACACTTTTCACCTATACTCACCCCTAGGTATTCTAATCCTGCCTCACTGAAAAGGTGTGACCACCTCCAGATACCTATCCTCAGCCTCTACTTGTGCCTGAACCTTAGACCTGCATTACCCCAGATCATGTGTCAGTGACATTTCCATGTCTAGCAGGTATCTCCAACTTAGCCTGCCTGAGAGCCAGCTCTCTGTGCACTCCCAAACCTGCTCCTGCCTCAGTCTTCCCCTTCACAGAAGACAGAAACCCCATCCTCCTAATCACCTACTTTAAACAGAACAAAAACCTAGAGACCTTTTTTGGGATTACAAGCGTGAGCCACCACGCCCGGCTTAGAGACATCCTTGATTCTACTCTTTCACATAACTACATCTGACTTAGAGACATCCTATCTGTACTTTCAAAATACATTTGAAGTCCAATTGATTTTCATTGTCACCTCCCTGGTCCAAGCCTTCAGCTCTTGCCTGGATCATGGCAACAACCTGCTCCAGGTCTCCACTCCTCTCTTCCTGCACCACTCCTGGTCTTCTCTTTCCACAGCAAGCAAGTGGATTTTCTCTAAGTGTATGTTCCATCACTCCCCTGCTCAAAATTTCCCCAATGTGTCCCATCTCACTAGGGCTTGGCCATGTCCCTACCATGGTCTATGACGCATCACACAACTAACCCTACCACTCATCCACCCATATGTCTAGGTCTCTGTTCCCTCCTCTCCAGTCCTTCTCATCTAGCTCTTCCTCAAATGTGCCTAACCCTCTCCTACCTCAAAACCTTTACACCTGATCTCCCCACCACACACACACACACACACACACACACACACACACATACACACACACACACCTGAGACACTTTTCCTCTGATATCACCTCCCCTTAGACCTCTGCCTAAACATCACCTTCTCTGCAAGGCTGTACCTGAACTCTATTCAGAATGGCACCTCCTCTCTCTTCCCTGGTTTCTGTCTCTCCAAAGCTCCAATTCTCTAATATATATATATACTGCATGTTCTTCTTTGTATTTTTCTTCATAGCTCTAGAATGAAGGTCTTTGAGGGTAGCAATCTTCTGTTTTGTATACTACTATCCCCTCAGGACTGGAACAGTGCATAGCACCTCTCATTTGCCCAATTATGGTGAATGGAAGAGACATGAAAGATGAACCAAAGAGGATAGGTAAACTGGGTGTGGTGGCCTACACCTGTAATATCGGCTAGAAAGGAGGCTAAGGCAGGAGGATCATAGGCTTGAGGTCGGTTTGACAACTTAGAAAGCCCTTTCTCAAAATATGATAAAAAGGGCTGGGGATGTAGCTCGGCAATACAATGTCCCTAGTTTCAATCCAAAGAAGGAGAAAAAAAAAAGTTTTCTCCTCATAAGGCTATTATCTAGGAAATAAAAATGTCTTTCCTAAAAATAACTAACAGACTTACCAGCCGGCATCATGTGGCCAATTAGAGCTGCAAGGGAGGCTGGCCAAAGGAAACTGAATTATTACAACTGGCCTAGACCCTCAAAACCCACCCTCTAGGGCTGGAGAAGAGGCCTTGCTTCTCCAAGATCAAGGACTCTTCAACCCTACCTGATAAAAGGAGGGTCTCCTAGCAGGAAAGAAATGGGGGCAATGCCAAGTTGCATGGGTAACAGTCAGCAGGGCTGCCAGTGACTGTCTAATGATCGTAATGGCCAGTCTTGACTGGCAGTGGCAAATGGAATGCCACTTTGGGGAATGCCTACAAATGATGTGATGGTAGGATCCAATGAGATAAGTGCTATACTTCATGCTGCAATTAATCCAGCACCCCTGGCACAAGGGAGGAGCAAATGTCACCAGTCCCCTGTGTTGCAGGTCTTTTTCCCAACTGGAGTCCTTGACCTGTGACAAGGGAGCTCCAATGCCTCCTGGTCCAATAGCAATTCATATTTTCTTCTCCAACAAAAATAGCCCCCACACTATCACATCTGCTTCCCTGGAATCTGAGTGTCACCTGCTTGGATTGTGGAGGAAAGAATGAAGCTCTGGAGAGGTGAAGGGAGGTGGAATCCCATGTTCCTCCTGACATCTGATTGAAGCATAAGTGAAATAATCCTTATGCTGTCCTCACCAAGTTCTAAATGGATGAACTGTACTATATGCATAACTCTTGAATAAGAACTTGAGATAAATTGATTTGGAAACTTTGAAAAATCATCTCTACCTGAGAGCATCAGTATTTCTGCGCCATTTTTAGTATCTATTTTTGCAAATCATTTTCCAAGGAACTACCAAGCAATGAGTCTAGAGCACATTTCCAAACCTGAGCATTTTTATGCAAACTTTTCATCTTCGTGGGCCACATGGGTCCATGAAAAACATTTCCTGTATTAAAAGATCTGTAATGCTGAGGTTTGTCCTGATAAAACACAAGCTCTGTAACAGCAGGGACTTTTGCCTGGCTTGTCATTCATTATCCCTAGTACCTAAACCTGTGTGCCCTCTCTTCTCATCAAAAGCATTCAATAAATATTTGATGAATTAGTGTCAGAAGGTGTCTGTCCTACTACAGAATACTGCATCCGTTTCACCTTTAAGGTCATGGTTTGGAGGTCAGTGGTGCACCTGGGCAAGAAATAGAAACATTTAGGAATAAGGCAGGTTGAGTCAAAACCATTGATTTGGTCTGAAATTGAACTTAAGAGATGGTGCAGCAAAGGAGCTGACTGTGGGCCATGGAAACAACTCTCTTTGTAAGGAACCATGCCATGTTAGGAAGCCACATAATTGCAAACACTTATATAAATGCCAGGTCCTATTCCAAGCATTCTTATAGTATCTCATTTAATCTTCACAAGGCTGTTTGTGCCATGTCCCTTTAGCAGAAAAGAGACACTGAGTTAAAGTGACTGTTCAATACCTCACACACATTTAGCAGTACTGATGCTTTGAACCCGACAACCTGGCTTAAGTTGGATGACATCTCCACTGTGTGGCCACTTTGGCTTCCCAGGACCTCAATATCCTCACTGTCAAAGCAGATATGAGGCCAGGCATAGTGGCACATGCCTGTAATCCCAGTACTTGGGAGGCTGAAACAGGAGGATTATAGATTCAAAGCCAAGCTCAACAACTTAATGAAGCTTTCAGCAACTTAGCAAGACCCTATTTCCAAATAAGAAGTAAGGGCTGGGAGTAGAGCACCGAGGTAGAATACCCCTGGGTTCAATCCCGAGCACCACACACACACACACACACACACACACACACACACAAATTAAATTTAAGAAGGGATGAGAGGACAGGGGTGATGTATCAGTGGGTTTTCAAATCTTCTCAGCTATAGGACTGATCTTCCCCTTAACTCCCCCCAAAAAACTCATACTTGACTAGTCAAATTCATGGAAACAGGAAGTAGAAAGGTGGTTACCAGGGGCTAAGGATCAGGGGAAAGAATGGGTAATTGTTATTCAAAGGATATAGAGTGAGTCGGGTGCAGTGGCACACACCTGTGGTCCCGAAGTGGGAGAATCTCAGGTTCAAGACAGCATAAGCAACTTAGCAAGGCCCTCCACAACTTGAGACCCTGTTTCAAAATTTTAAAAAAATAGGGCTGGGGGTGTAGATCAGATCAGAAGTAGAACCACTGTGGGTTCAACCCCCGAGTACTGCAAAAAAAAAAAAAAAAGGATATAGAGTTTGTTTTACAAGATGGAAAAGTTCTGGAGTTCTATTTCACAACAATGTGAATATGCTTTACTGATCTGCACAATTAAAATCCAGGTGTGGTGGCACATTTCTATAATCCCAGTACTTGGGAAGCTGAGATAAGAAGATCATAGGTTCAAGACCAGCCTCAGCAACATAGCAAAACTCTCAACCTAGTAAGACCCTGTTTCAACAAAAAATAAGGTCTAGAGGTGTAGCTCAGGTAAAATTCCAAGGTTCAATCCCCAGTACCACACAAAAAAGTAAATGACTAGGAGAATGTTATGTTGCATAGTTTTTACAAGAAAAGTTAACAGCTGGGTATGGTGACTCATGCTTGTAATCCCAGTACTTGGGAGGCTAAGAAAGGAGGATCACAGGTTTGAGGACAGCCTCAGCAAGTAGTGAGACTCTCAAACTAGTGAGACCATGACTCTAAATAAGAAAATCGAGCTGGGGGTATAGCTCAAAGGTGGGATGTCTCTGGATTCAATCCCCAGTACCACACACACACACAAGTTAAAAAGATATTTTACCTAGCAGCTCAATATGTAATACAGAGAAGCTGCCACCTGATTTGACAGGAACAGTGGTCCAAGATCCCAACCCCTTGGCTCCTTGTCCCAGACCTTCCACTGCCCCCACCAGAGCAGCCCCCTGAGGGTTTCCTCAAAGAGCACATTTAAAACCATGCACCATGACTTTTAAGTTTGCTTTAGGATGATTCCAGAAGCTTCAGGTCAACTCATACTCTCAAGGTCTCAATCTTTGGGCCGGATGTAGCTTGATGGTAGAGCTCTTGCCTAGCATACATGAGATCCTGGACTCCATCCCCAGGATCACAAAAAAAAGCAGGGGGGGCTTAAATCTCAAAAATCCTTGTGGCCCCTCCACATGCATCAGTTCATACTCTCCAATATGGTCCTAGAGACCCTGTGTGATGGGGCCCCAGGGCAAGTGTCCCCCTGCCCTCCACTGCAGCCACAATTGACAACACTGCCTTCCTCCCCACATCAGGCCCTGGCAACTGGATGATGTAATATGCTACTCACTATTCTCGGTAAATCCCACTCCCCTCCACTCTCCTCTTCCCCTGTGTTCAGAATTAATCACAGCAGTCTGCTAAGCTTCTCTGCACCATCTATTTTCTGCTTGTTTGTGAAGCACGAGGGATGAGCTCAACTAGCACCCCAGCTCAGAGGGCTGTTTCCATTAACACCTTAGCTTTGGGGGAGACTATCTTCACACCTGGCTGCCCAGTTCCTCCACTCTGTCTGTTCTGAGGGTTTCGCCAGTGTGAGAACCCTCAGATGGAAGGAACCATGGGAGGAGCTGGAAGGAGACTCTGGCATGGAGAAGCATTGATGTCTCCTGCCAAGAATGGTCCCATCCAAAGGAAAAGGTAGAGAGGATGCTAGGGAAAGCAACCTCCACCACAATGGACCAGCTGATCTCCAGAGAACACAAAAATAAATGGAGGCACTGCATTTTTTTAATTTAAAAAAAAATGCTAGCCAGGCATGGTGGCACACACTTGTAATCCCAGTACTTGGGAGGCTGAGACCAGAGGATCTGGTTTTATGGTCATCCTCAGCTACTTTTGTGAGGCCCTCTATAACTTAGTGAGATCCTGTTTCAAAATAAAGACTAAAAATAGGGCTGGGATGTAGCTCAGAGGTAGAATGCCCCTGGGTTCAATCCCCAGTACCGAAAAAAAGAAAAAAAAAATCCTGCTAAGGCTAAGGGTGTAACTCAGTGGTAGAGTGCTTGCCTAACATGTGCATGTCCCTAGGCTTAATCCTCAGTACCACAAATAATCTTGCTAAGGGACACAACAACTTATCTTTGCCTGTGAAGTTCTTGCATCTTCCTCAGGCCCCAAAGTGACCAACTTCCATCATGCATATACTCCACCAGCAGCCATGCTGCCCACCACTCACGTCAGTACCCATGTCTTACCCTGACCCAGCCCCAGGGAGCTGATGGGAAGCAGCCAGAGTAGGGAAACAAGGCATTTGAAAGGGAAATCCATGCTTCCCAGTTGAGATCTGTATCAACTCCTTTCCCACCACAGGAAATGATTTGGCTACCCAAACAAAGAAGCCCATTTCTCTTTGTTGGGAACACGGTGATTATACACATGAGAGGGAGTAAATAAGATAAAGAACATACTGCACGCTAGATTTTTCACAGGGTGAGCAGAATGAAAATCATTTGGACGTATCCCTGTGGAAAAAATAATCAATTTTTCATAGACTTGTTATAGGTTTCATAAAATATATTGCACACATATTTTTAAAAGTAAGAAAATGGCTTTTTAATGATACTTAAAATATATGGCACGGCAAGAATTATTTAAAATGTGTTTCTGAGGCCTGAAGTTTGGTACTGCTGCTAAAATATAGATGATTTGGATAAGCCTGTCTTCTTGGGATAAATGTGAGACCTGGTTCATCTTATTATACAGCTAATACGAAGGAACATAGTATTCAGGCAGTTAAGTAATTGGTATAAATCCTCCCGAGATGTTAGGTCCCCTAAACTTCTCCCATTTAGCAGTTGCCCATTGGTCTGTGCAACACTAAATACTCTTAACCCAGAGACCAGCAAAACACTGTTCACATAGAAAAAGTCAGCCCAAAGCAAGGCAGGCAACGTCACCAATAGATGTATAGCCACCACGCGTTCAGATTTTTCCAAGCAAGGCCCCAGGCCCAGGAATATAGATATATATGATTAGGGTGGCCTGAGTTCTCAGTTCATCAGTTTCCATGAACAATTGGTTCTATCTTCCACATTGGTCAGCAACCGTTTCTCCATTCCAAGTGAGAGGCTGCCCCATATCCTTGTGTAGCCATATACGCACTCAGTGTAGGTATACAGAGCATAGGCAAGAGGACCAAGACGGACATAGGGGACCAGCTCTCAGGACAAATGTAACTGAAGAAAACAGTATCTTCAAAGCCAAGGCTGGCCCTGAAGGTCCTGTCCACAGAGCAAGGGCTTTGATTTTGTCATAATTCCAGGAAACCAAAGTTTTTCTCCATCTTCTGACAAACGGGGGCATACATGGCATGTAACCAGCATTCCATACATAGTCATCCCTCAATCCATGGGGGACAGGTGCCAGGACTCCCTGAGAATACCAAAATCTATAGATGTTCATGTCCCTTATATAAAATGGTATAATATTTGCATATAATCCTCACACATTCTCCTACATGCTTCATATCTTCTCTAGATGACTTGTGATACTTACTACAATGTAAATGCTATGTAAATGGTTTGTATTGTGTATCATTTAGGGAATAATAAGTCGGCACATGTTTAATGCAGATGTGATTTCTTTTTTCCAAATATTTTCAATCCAGTCAGTTGAATTCATGAATGTGCCTACAGACATGGAAGGCAACTGCATATGAATCACTGGGTGGATGAAAGACACAATGAAGATGTTTTAAGTCTACCTGAAGCAGATCCAATAAATAAAAATGCAAATGTATCCCTAAAATCACTTTTTATTTTTGTTTTTCATTATGCAGCAAGTTAAATGCTCTTGTGCTATGTTATATCTAACACCTTGCTTTAAGGAGCTAGGAAGACACTCAACATCCCCAACATCAGGAAACACAGTCCAGATGAGAAGACAAAATGACAAGGCCAGAACAAAGAACATGTCAACTCTTGGACATCATGAGTTTGCAGAAAGAAAGGCCCAAGGTGGCCAAGGGGACTTTAAGGAGCTTTAAGAAGGGCATTGAAACAAGATAAGCTTCAGGTCACTAAAGGGCCAGGGCTGCATTTTCGAGAGACAGAAAAACAAGCTACGATCCAAACACAGAAACAAGCTGTGTTCGCTGATAGCAATGACAGCGCCTGTCCTAATCCAGAGCGGTAGGAAATAGGGTCCATTATAGGGTGGGGCCACGATGGAAGAAAGGGTAACAGCTGCCCAAGATGTCGATTTGTTACACAGGGGGTCATTGTAGGCTCTTGAGTAGGAGTAACAAGGAGTTCCTTGGGCATGGTGAGAATTCACCCCAGGATTCCTTGAAAGAGCACACTCTCTCTGACATTGAGTTAATGATTTCATTTGCGCACAGCTTTTCAATATCCCATCTCAGTGGTTCCCAACTTATGGACCACAGGGTTATGGCCGAGGTCCCCAAAGTCATAGAAGCACTGCATAGAGAACAACGAATGACTTGCTCCTGGTATATTGCCACTATTTTGTTCTAATGTATGTAGATACACTGTGAGACATAAAATGCAAATTCATTCAAAAGCAAGTGTAACCCGAGTTACCCCAGGCTCCAGCCTATGGCAACACATGGAGTCACTTTAACAATAACCCAAATGTCAGTGCCTCCAATCTCCCCTACCGTTCATGCAGGGCTTCCGCCTTCAGTAAAATGCTCCCTCAAGCATTTCTAGGAGCTCACAGGGGTTCTGCACGTGCCTGGAAACAAGTCAGTCCTCTCCAGAGCCACTGGGTGGCGCTGCACCTGCACAGCTCCACAAAGCCTTCCCATGTCTCTGGCCCAGGCAGAGCAAAGCCAAATGATGCTTTATACAGCATAATCAGGAGAAACATCTTTTTCTTTTGAGTTAGTATTCCACAAACAGTAATATTTGTGCCACAATATTTTACTGAGGTTTTTTTTTTTTTTTTAGAAAAATAGCTCTTCCAGTTTTTACTTTAGCCCCTAAACTGTAAAGGAAAACTGTAGTATTTGTACATGAATCCAATGGAAGTGGGGCAGGAAGAAAAATACCAGAGACAGAGCCCAGGCCGTATAATACTCAGTTACCCCTCTTCACTTCATAAAAGTCTCTGTGGAAGACAAGACAGATATAATTCCCATTCCAGCCAGGTGTGGTGGGACATGCTTATAATCCCAGTATTTGGGAAGCAGAGACAAAAGTACCTTGTGAGGCCCTCTGCAACCTAGTAAGACCCTGTTTCAGGAATATAAAATATGGCTAGGGGTGTAGCTCAGAGGTAGTATGCCTCTGAGTTCAATCCCCAGTACCACAAAAAAAAAAAAAAAAAAAAAAAAAAAAATTATTCCCATTTCACATAAGACAGACCAGAAGCCAGAAGGTTAAGAGGTTCAGAGACTTGTCCAAGGTTGCAGTGCCAGCAAGGGATAGCAAACTCCACCCAGTTCAATTACCCAGTGACTCCCACCTGCTAGAGCTTCCATTACCCCATACAACCAAAACAACTGGTATTGTCTTATATCTCTGAAAGATTTAATCTCTGAAGTGAAATTACCCCAAATGTTCAGCTCTCCCATCAAAGAAGGGCCTATGTCTTCCTTTGCCCCCCTTCAAAACTCCAAGAGACAGAAAGCAATAGAGAAATGCTAGCCAAGATGGCAGCTTCCCTTGGAGAAACGCCTCTGGATTCCTTATTTAGCAGCAGCTGCCATAAGGGCCATAAGTATGTCGGTGGCCTCCAGGTGGCACCAGGTGTGGACCATAGGAACGCTTTGGGAGTGGGGAGGGGCATCTACCCAGGAGATAGCCTAGGAGAATCTCCCAGAGTCAACAACCCCAGCCGTAACTGATGCAGTTTCTAGTGGTCATCACTTCCGGCTTCTCCTCCGAGATGGGAGGAGAAAAAGACTATAGCACTTATGGCCACTAGCCTGGAGCTCAGCCAGGAGGCCTGAAAGTTTGCTCATTCAAGCCCTGTTCATTCCGCCATGCACTAGGTATTAGCAAGATCCCACACTACATTTCCTCAAGATGAATATCCCTTCTTAACTACAGAGTTACTTTCCTTGGCTCCCAGCTGATATTTTAAGAACTCAAAGTAAAAAAATTAAAGCGGCAAAACATACTTGTTTTTCAGGTGAGAGTGTGTGTGTGTGTGTGTGTGTGTGTGTGTGTGTGTGTGTGTGTGTGTGTTCTGCAAACCTAAACCATAGCTCAGAGTTCATCCTGTTCCTCTAAGAAATCCGGATCCCTCTCCTTCTAGCCTGGATCTTAGATACACTATTTAGACAATGCTTTGCCTCCCTCTTCTGTTGAAAAGAAGAATAACGTGCAGCAAATATGAAATGAGAATTTGAGAAACCGTTAAAATGAAACTCTATCCTGGGATGTTTATATAAGCTGTGTCAAGTGGCTCCAAAGAGGGTCTGGTATTACAGCAGTGTCCATATAACACTCGAATTAATACTTCCCAGAAAAAGTAAACTTTAAATCAGATAAGATCAGATCAGGATAAATTGCACACCCACCTGAGTAGCTTAGCAAAATCAATGAAGTGATTCTTTGGTCACTGGACTAAGAGATTCAAGATTGATTTTTTTCCCCTTTTAGTAAAATATGAAACTCCCTGGTAACTTGAAGTATTATTGGAGTCCTGTATCTTATAAGGATTTATGTGGCAAAGGCATCACAATTTATCTAAAAACTATCTTTCAAAAGCTATACAGATGGCTGAATTTGCATGATCTCATCAGGCAATGATTTTTAAAAGCATTAGCCTCAGAAATAAGGGGGGAAGGTTTCCTGCTAAGTACCAGGGTTCTCAATCATAAAATTAAATATTCCTTTGCAAACTCAGTTATATCCTAATCAATTATGACCTCTTGCAATATTCAGTGATCTGCAGGGAATTCTGAATTTCTAAAGGGCTTTATGTTACCTGAACATGCTCTGTAATGGAAATTTGCTTTACAGGAAGTTTTTCCTTCTGAGGAAGGTGCCCACACACCACGGAATACTGTTGTAAAGCCCTAATGGGCCTTCTTAAGTACGTGTTGTTTCCCTAGCATATAGCTCTGCTCCTCTTACTGAGTTACCATTGCTAAATGTTCACATAGTGTTACTCACTTTACATATATTCACATGCTAACAATGAATTACCATATCATTTGCCAGGTAAGGAAACAGAACTAGAAATAACTTAGCTGAGCAAGGAGTTACTGCAGTCCCGTGATTCGGGAGGCTGGAGTTGTAAATTCAAGGCCAGCTTTGATGACTTAGCATGACCCTATATCAGAATAAAAAATAAAAAGGGACTGTGAGTATAGTACAGTGGTAGAGTACCCCTAGGTTCAATACCCTAGTACCACCCAAACAAACAAACAAACAAAAAAACTTACCTAGCTGGAGAGGTTTCTGAAGGCATCTCCGGCAGATCAGTAGAAACGGTCCACACTGCTCGAGCGCTGCATCTCTTTTAAAGGCTCTCCCCTAAAGCCTAGTGTGGTGGCACATGCTTGTAATCCCAGCATTCAGGAGGCTGAGACCGGAGGATCCAGGTTCGAGGCCAGCCTCAGCTACCTAGTGAGGCCCTCCGCAACTTAGTGAGACTCGGTTTCAAAATAAAGAATAAAAAATAGGGCTGGGGGTATAGCTCAGAGGTAGAATGCCCCTGAGTTCAATCCCCAGTACCGCAAAAAAAAAAAAAAAAAAAAAAAAGGCTCTCCCCTCATCCTGCAGGAAGGCACACCTGAGGCCAGTACTTGCATGGAGGTTAGAACCACCTGGAGAGCTTCCCAAGCCTCCTACCCCAGAAGTTGTCTTTTAAACACCTGAGCAGAGTGATTCTTATTATATCCAGGTGATTCTTATCATCAGGGAACCTTGGGAATGGTCTCAGACCAGAAATGAGCAGGCTGAAGAGCCAAACAAGGTTTTTTTGGAGTGTGTATGTGTATGTGACTGGGGATTGAATTCAGGGGTGCTCTGCCTCTTAACAATACCCCCAACCCTATTTTATTTTGAAACAGGGTCTTGTTAAGTTACCATATACTGACCTCAAACTTGTGATCCTCCCATCCCAGCCTCCCAAGTATTGGGATTATAGGTACATGTCACCATGCCCAAGCAAGTGTTTTTGGTTTTGTGGGCCATAAGATCTCCATCACTGCTACTCATCCCTGCCTTAGCAGCTCCAAAGCAACTGAAATCAACTTGCAAAAGAATGGGTGCAACTGTGGTCCAATGCTTTATTTATAAAAACAAGTGACTGGCTACAGTTTGCTGACACCATTGATATATCATTTTATTTTGTTTTCATATGTATTTATTTGGTGCTGGGGATTGAACCTAGGGGCATTCTATCTCTGAGCTATACCCCCAGCCCTAGTTATTTTTTATTTTGAAACAGGGTCTCGCTAGGTTGATGAGAGTCTCACTACTTGCTAAGGCTGTCCTCAAACCTGCAATCTTCTCATCTCAGCCTCCTAAGTAATGGAATTAAAAGCATGTGCCACCACATCTGGCAGTAATACCTTTTTTTTTCCCCGGTAGTGGGGATTGAACCCAGAGGCATTCTACCTCTGAGTTACACCATCAGCCCTATTTTTTGTTCCTTTTTATTCCTTATTTTGAAACAGGGTCTCACTAAGCTGTGGAGGGCCTCACTAAGTAGTTGAGGCTGGCCACGAACCCAGATCCTCCTGTCTCAGCTTCCCAAGTACTGGGATTACAAGCGTGTGCCACCACGCCCAGCTGGTAATACCATTTTTAAAAAGACATTTGTGTTTGCTATTTGTCACCTCCCTAAGCTTGTGAATCAACCAAGCAGCTGATCTATGCAAGCATCTTCTGAACACCATGAAGCATTGCTCACATCAAGAGATAAAGTCAAGTTTAGACCGTCCTACCCTCTTCAAGAGCAGCACTTTTTCCTTGTGTCCAGATTTGTGGTCTCCTCTGTTCACACAACTGCATGGCATAGGGGGAGGACATTAGAGGTCAGGCACAGACAAGCAAGGCTTTCAAATGGTCACGTCAGAGTGTGTGTATGGTGGACAGAATTCCAAGATGGCACCAGGATAGCCTTCGCCTGATAGATATCTACACAACAGCTTTCAATTATTCAATCACACTCATTGAAACTCTACTCTGAAGGGATTCTTGAAGATGTAATGAAGGTCCCAAATCAGTTGACTTAATGGTAAATTAATTATCCTATCAGGAGCTCATCAAGTCAATTGAGTTCTTTAAACTTGAGTCTAGGGCTGCAGGTGTAGCTCCGTGAAAGAGACCTTGCCTAGAAGGCACAAGATCCTGGGTTCTAACCCAGCACCATTAAAAGAAAAAAAAACTTGAAAACTTGAATCAGAGAATCAAAGTAGGGAAAGATTCAACACACAGAGAGTGTTGCTGGCTTCAATGGGTCCATGAGACAGAGAACATGGGGAGCCTTGGAGCTGCCCCAGCCGCCACTAAGCAAGTCTCAGTTCTCCAACCATAAGGAAATTAGTTCTGCCAACAGCTAGTGAGCAAGGAAGAGAACCCCAAGTTACAGATGAGAGTAGAGCCTCGGCCGATGCCCCAGTATCGGCCCAAGCAGAGCGTGCAGCCACACGACACAAAGTAGTACTGGCGTAACTACTTGATGTTACGGTGAGCTGCCATTTGTGGGAATTTGGCACACAGCAATAGAAAACCAATCCAGAGAGGCTAGGGTTTGACGGCTAATTTATCACTGGGGATGATGAAGCTCAACAATTTCTGGTTTCAAATGTAGATGGCTGTGTCCCATTAGAGCTACGGCTGTTCATTTCACCTGGATTCTCATGTAGTTCCAGCCAGGGCACATGGTCCTTCTCTTCCAAATATG
>PVLC010028817.1:0-20908 GCA_004027655.1 Graphiurus murinus
ACCAGTGACATGCTACTTAAATTGGCCCGGACCACACCCTACTACAAAAGGAATCGGCCCCACATTTGCTCCTTCTGGGTGAAAGGCGAGTGCAAGAGAGGAGAGGAGTGTCCATACAGGTTAGGGCTGAGTCGTACTTTATCAGTGTTCACTTCCAGATAATTGGTCATCTAGAAAGTGGGAGGTGCTAACTTCAACTATTTGAACTTTCTTGTTTGTGTGTGACACTGGGGATTGAACCCAGGAGCAATATACCTCTGAGCAACACCCCCAGCCCTGCTTCATTTTTTTTTTTTTTTTTTGAGGTACTGGGGATTGAACTCAGGGGCATTCTACCTCCGAGCTATACTCCCAGCCCCATGTTTTATTCTTTATTTTGAAACCGAGTCTAAGTTGCGGAGTGCCTCACTAGGTAGCTGAGGCTGGCTGCGAACCCGGATCCTCCGGTCTCAGCCTCCCGAATGCTGGGATTACAAGCGTGCGCCACCACGCCCGGCCTGTTTCATTTTTATTTTGAGATAGAGTCTCACTAGGTTCATGAGAGTCTCACTACTTGCTGAGATCCTCAAGCCTGTGATCCTCCTATCTCAGCCTCCCAAGTACTGGGATTATAAGCATGTGCCACCACACCTGGCTTGTACTTTAAAATCTAATGCTCATGTAACTAGTGTAGTGTGTCTCCTGTCATAGAATCATTAAATGTAGAAGAGCTTGATTAAATTGCATTTTTTACTTATGACTGAGCCTTGGGAAACTAAATTCTATACCATATAATGTAGATGCTGACCTTAAAAGTTTTTGCCTGAGAACTAAGTCTGTCAACATATAAATGGCTTAAATTGCAATATATAATTTAATTTCTAACATGTTTGTATGTTTCAGTCAAAACTGTTAAACATCTGGATTAGAAGTTCTTAACTTGGGCGTGGTTAGCCCTACACATACCCCCCCCCCCAAAAAAATACAAACCCCTTTTCTGGGACTAGGTCCATAATCGGATTATCAATGGAATGGAAAACCTCAAATAGGTTAAGGATCATTGACACAGAGAGGGGTAACCATGTGTTCCCTTTTAGGGTGGATCATGACAAAAGCATTTTTTTTTTTTTTTGTACTGGGGATGGAACCCAGGGATATTCTACCTCCAAGCCACACCCTCAGCCTTTAAAAGATAAATAACATGATCTCACCAGGTTGCTGAGGGTCTTACTAAGTTGCTAAGGCCAGTCTTGAACCTGTGATCTTCTTGCCTTGCCTCCCAGGTACTGGGATTACATGTGTGTGCCACCATGCCCAGCTTCAAAAGCATTTCTTTATAAGGAAGGTCTTGCACCCTACATAGCCATTTACATGGATTTTAGGAGGCTAAGACATCTGTGATACAGTAAATCCCTGGTACTAGCTCTGTTTTGATAATTATGTTTTGGTATGGTTATAGATTTTAGTTTAAATGGCATCTTGGGTATATATTTGGAATTTTGCTATATGGTTACCATTGAGTGATACCAGCATTTTTTTCCCTTTGTTTTACCTTTATGTATTTTTCTTTCTTGAATCATAGACATGAGAAGCCTACAGATCCAGACGACCCCCTTGCTGATCAGAATATTAAAGATCGGTATTATGGAATCAATGACCCTGTAGCAGATAAGCTTCTAAAACGGGCTTCAACAATGCCTCGACTGGACCCACCAGAGGATAAGACTATCACCACTCTATATGTTGGTGGTCTTGGGGATACCATTACTGAGACAGATCTCAGGTTTGTGGGTATAATTTTAAGGACTCTTTGGGGTTTTTTGTTTTGTTTTATTTTTAAGAAAGCCAGTTACTTTAATTTATAAAGCTCTGCAAATGCCAGTGGTCACCTGCCACAGTTGTACCAGGTTATCCATATAACCAGCAAAGAGTCTGGCCGTCCGTCAGCAGACCACGCCAGAGAGGTACACTGAGGTGGCTCTGCCTTGCTGTTGGTGCTGATAACTTCTTGCTTCAGTTCATTTACAGTGATCTTGGCCTCTAAGTCCCAGACCTTGATGCTGGGGTCTGTGGCAGTGCAGAGGCAGTAGTGGTCAGGGCTGAAGTGCCGAGTGTGGATGATGTCCCTACCATCTAGTGTGTAAGGTTGTTTACCTTCATTGAGATCCCACAGCATGGCCTGACCATCCTTGCCTCCAGAGGCACAGAGGGATCCATCTGGAGGAATAGTCTCAGTGTTCGATAGCCAGTGTGGCCAGTGTGGTTGGTCTTCAGCTTGCAGTTAGCCAAGTTCCATACCTTGACCAGCTTCTCCTAGACACAGGAGACAGTGATAGAGTTGCTGCTGTTGAGTGAGAAGTGGACACAAGACAGGCACTCCGAGTAACTCTCATCCTGGACAGTGTATTTGCATACACCCAAAGTGTTCCATAACTTTATGGTTTTGTCTGGTGATCCAGAGACAATCTGCCAGTTGTTGGAGAAAAAGGCCACACTCAGCACATCCTTGGTATGGCCTCTTGTGGTGGTGCCCATTGTGAGATCCAAGAGGCGTAGAGTTCCATCCCAGGAGCCCAATGGGCAGACTGGCCATCTGAAGAGATGACCACATCACTAACAAAGTGGGAGTGACCCTGCAGAGCACGCTGTGGGATGCCCTGGTTGGTCTCATCCCTGGTCAGCTTCCACATGATCACGGTCTTATCTCAAGAGGCAGACTGCAGGCTGGTAGCGATCTGGTTTACCCACCTGTTGTGGCCCTTGAGGGTGCCAGGAGGGACCATTGGCTCAGTCACGGTGTGACTGGCATCTTCTACCTCTGCTTTTAACTGCCTTGGAATAATTCATTTGCAAAAGCACAGATAAGCATGCTAAATCTGTATAAGTCCATTTTTCCTTAGCCAATATATAGTTAGTATCATGCTGACTAAAATTTTTATAAAGTTGTCCTTTATGATACCAGAAGAGTAATGATCATCAGGAATGTGTTACACATCCTTGCATATGGTAATAATTACATGGAACCTAATAGCCAATTAGAATTGATAAAGGTTGGCACACATCCACTTATGTAGGGGAGGGAGAGCTTTGTAATTTTAAATTCTTATGGCTTAAATTGTTGACTTTTTGAAAGACATGTATTTGATAAATTTGTATTATTTTTGGCTTTTATTATGCTTGGCTAGATGAGACATCTGGGCAGCTAGTAATGGAAATTACCTCTTCCAAAGAGATAAAGTGGAGAAGAAACTCCTGTAAGTTTATAACCTGCCCTTGGTAGTCTGTCTCCACTAAACCCTAGGTGAGCTAGATAATCCCCAGGGGTTAGCAAACTTTCTGTGAAAGGCTAGAAGGTGAATATTTTAGGCTTTGTGGGACACATACAGTCTTTCATACTTTTTTTTTCCAAACTGAAACATTTTTTAAAACACTCCTGGCTTATTGGCCATGAAAGCCATAGTTTGCCAATGCCTTATCCAGGGCTTAGGGTCCTTAATCCTGTTCGAGCCCTCTTCCCTCCATAGGAAAAAAAAACCTAAGATGGTTAAGAACCCTTATTTACTCATTTTTCTTACCGTCACTTAGTAAGCAGCACCTGTAGTACGGCAAGATATGGGAGAAAATACCTGCAAATAGTTAAGTATGTAGCCATGGGGCCTGCCTGCCTAAGTGGCAAGTCAGAGAAAGAGGTCATCCATTTTCAGACTTCTGGGTATGTCTGTGTGTTGACCCATCTCTCTCTGATTGTATCCCTTCAGAAATCATTTCTACCAGTTTGGAGAGATCCGGACCATCACTGTTGTGCAGAGACAGCAGTGTGCTTTCATCCAGTTCGCCACCAGGCAGGCTGCAGAAGTAGCTGCTGAGAAGTCTTTTAATAAGTTGATTGTAAATGGCCGCAGACTCAATGTAAAATGGGGAAGGTAAGCATAAAACTATTTTTAAATATCTTAATTGAATTTTTTAAGACACTTTGACTGCCTGTAGAGTAGTAAGTAAACAGGTTTAAGTTAACAGAATCTTTAGAAAGACCTTGAAAACATCATTCTCAATCTGGTATTGGATTTTGCTCTTTGAAGCTTTATGGGGTTTTTTTGTTGTTTGTTTTTTCAGTACTGGGCATTCTACCCTGAGCTACACCCCAGCCCTATTTTTTATTCTTTATTTTGAAACAAGGTCTCACTAAGTTGTGGAGGGCCTCACTAAGTAGCTGAGGTTGGCTGCGAACCTGCTATCCTCTTGTCTCAACCTCCCAAGTACTGAGATTACAAGCGTACGCCACCATGCCCAGCATGGAGGTTTATGTTGTTTTGACCAGCTACTATGGCCAAGTGTAGTACCAGGGCATTGTTACAGTCGGGTTTCTCACTGCTCTGATCCAAACACCTGACATGCAAAACTTAAAGAAGAAGGATTTATTTGCACATGGATCTGGAGTTTTCAGAGGTCATGGTCCATTTGGGGGCCTGTTTTCAAGCAGGAGCCAGAGCTGCAAGTCCTCAGGGTATCATGGTGGGCAACAAAGAGCTAAAAAGTCAGAGCAATGTTCTGTAGCTGTAGCTGCAGCTGGGTGGCTGGGACACATATACACTATACCTGGCCACACCCCAGGGATCCTTCCCCAGCAACTAAGCCCTGACTCCAACAGTACTTTTTCTACCACCTGGTTACTTTTTCTTCTGGGTTTTTTTTTTTTTTTTTTTTTTTTGGTAGTACTGGGGATTGAACCCAGGAGTATTCTACCTTTGAGCTATACCCCCAGCCCTATTTTATTTTATTTTATTTTATTATTCATTTTATTTTTAAATAGGAATTCACTAAGTTGCTGAAGCTGGTCACGAACCTGCAATCCTCCTATCTCAGCCTCCTAAGTATTGGAGTGATAATTGTGCACCACCACACCCAGTTTCTGGGGGATATTTTAAATCCAAACTGTAACAGATATGAAAGGTGAATTTGAGAGTTTTCAATGAAATTAGACCTAGATTCTGCCCTCAGAGGGTGATGTGTGGGGGAGAAGGTAAAACAGAAGAATAGCTATTTTAAGTTTGAAAGTGATGATTGCATAAGAAAGATCTAGGTAATTGCATAAGAGACACACGGGTGAAATGCCTTAAATTTTAAACTCAAAGAGGGAACATGCTTCTAGCTTATAACCAGTGAGTAATAGCAGATCTTTACGGAATACTTCCTGTGCTAAGCACTGTGCCAGACACATGTTGCTTCTTGTAGTATTGACAATTTTTTGGTACTGGGGGTTGAATGGCATTCTACTTCCAAGCTACACCCCCAGCTCTATTTTACTTCTTATTTTGAAACAGGGTTTCACTAAGTTGCTGAAGCTGGTCACGAACCTACGATCCTCTTGTCTCAGCCTCCTAAGTATTAAATCCTAAGCGTGCGCCACCATGCCTGGCTCTGACCATAGTTCTTGCAAGTTTTGAACTCAGATCTTTGGAATGTGACGAGCACAGGTATGGGAAGTGGGACAGAGTGTTAATGTCCTGTGTGCATGTCTCTCCCAGATCCCAGGCAGCCAGAGGCAAAGAAAAGGAGAAGGATGGAACCACAGACTCTGGGATTAAGCTAGAGCCAGTTCCAGGACTGCCAGGAGGTAAGTACAGGCTTTGGCTGACCTCAGAAGCTCAATCTGCCCTGATGTCCCTCTGGAAGAGATCTATGTGTGGCTCCTGCAGCAGCTCCCTTCTCCCAGAAGGCCCTCAGGATTTAAAAGTGGTAGAAACAGTGCTGCTAGTCGTCATTCCCTCTGAACAATGGCTGTTTTCTCTCCTCCAGCACTTCCTCCTCCTCCTGCAGCAGAAGAAGAAGCTTCTGCAAACTACTTCAATCTACCCCCAAGTGGTCCTCCAGCTGTGGTGAACATCGCCCTGCCACCACCCCCTGGGATCGCCCCACCCCCACCCCCAGGTAACTTCCTCCTTCATTCTTGGCCCAGAGAAGTCCTGTGAAGGAAAGTCCTATACCTCACCACCATATCTAAGGCAGTTAAATCCTTTGGATTTTCCTTGTAGAAGTCTATAAGTAAAACTGACAGGTTGAGATTCTTAATATTCTCCTTTTTTTCCTGGCCTCCGTTTTTTCAAGATCTGACTATATGTGTAATCAGGGTAGGAGATACTGGATTGCAGTGATCTACCACGAGTTTGCCCCTATTCTGAATTAAGTCCTAACTAATGCCCTAGAACACTACTGCTCAAAAGGCGAGCTGTGGACAGGTGTCATAAAATTGTTTATCTGTCTACAACAAGATACTGAGCTTGTGCCAGGATGTAAATTGATGAGCCACTTCCTTCATTCAAAAGTCTTGTCACCAAAAAAAAAAAAAACTGTCAAATGAATAATAAACCATGTATTGATGATGTAATTGAGTAACATTTGGGCTCATGTTCTTTATTTTGTCGGTGACATTAATGAACACGTTGAAGACTGGCACTTTGTATAGCACTGCTCTAGAGAATGCCAGTGACAGTGTGAACAAGTAAAAGGAAATCACAGATGGCCAGTTCTCCGGTGGCCAAAAGCCCATATCTTTGAGGAGAGTCTGATTTCTGAACACCCTCACTCCTGGTCTCAAGCATTGAGTTTAAAGGTAGCAGGTTCTTGCCATTGGCCTGATTTCGTCCTCACTGCCCACATCCTGACTGAGCTTGTCTGGTGGGATTTGGCATGTTTGATACAAAGCAGAGGCTCAGATGATGTACTAGTAAATGTGGAGTGTTTTCGGCTGAGGGGAAAGGTTTTAAAACCAAGGAAATTATACAAGTAGATATTCCTAAGCAGGCTCTATAGAGTGACATTTATTTAAGCCCATGTCAGCCTTGATTTATGGTGGTTTTGATCCTAGAAAGGTTCAGAGGTTTGAAAGGTTCTGAAGGGAACTACAAGCTTAATATGTTTATTCTCTTGTGTGCAGGTTTTGGGCCACACATGTTCCACCCAATGGGACCACCCCCTCCTTTCATGAGAGCTCCAGGACCAATCCACTATCCTTCTCAGGATCCTCAGAGGATGGGAGCTCATGCCGGAAAACACAACAGCCCCTAGCACATTATCATCACTCTGGGGTTCTATGGAAGAAAGGGCGCTTTAAAATCCCAGTAAATGAATCTTGGAATAAATATATTTTTTCTTCCTTTGTAGTTTCCATGGTAGCTGAATGTGTTCGGATGTGGGCAGTCAGAGAACCACAGCCATGGTTCTCTACCTGTATTGACTCAAATACACTGCCATGAACACAACTGGTTACTACTGTAACATTACTAAGATCCTAATGCTGTCCCACTTAAGCCCATGTGGGGGACAAGCAGACGAGTGAATTGGAATAGCCAATGGAGTCACCATCCCAATTACATGTTCATTTTGTATCTTTTTGAGTGGGGGACAAAAATTGACCTGCAGCAAAAAACAAAACAAAACAAAAAAACCCAGAAAACCTTTTGACCATTTTTATGTCTATTGGGTATTTTCTTTTTTATCATATTTTTAAAAATTAGTGCTAATCATCGCAGTGGCGTAAGTGTGATTTAACTTTTTGAAGTCACATCCTCAGAGAGACAAGCGGAGACCAGCACCCAACACAGCCCAGATGTGTTCTTTCCTCTCTTTCCTCATTTATTACTAACGGAATCTGACTGATAGCTTAACTTCTCAATGCCACCAAAAAAAGGACAAGAATAGAAATTACTTTTTATTCCTATCAGATGGAAACACAAATTTTATGGACCTGTGTATCATTGAAAAAACCTGGTGTCTGGGATGGAATTATCTTAAAGAACTTCCTATAAAACAGTTTTCAAACAAACTGAAAGGAAAAGCCTTGGATGTTTGAATGGAAGACTTGTGACAGGCCGCTGAACTCTGACCTTCAGCATTCACCTCCGTGTGTCTTCAGCGTCTCATCGTGGTCCCCTGTTTCTGGGCAGGGGCTGTCTTTGGTCTTAGAATGTTTGGATATAATTGAATTGTAGATGGTAAGGGAAATTTGATGTTGTGTTGTGTTGTTTTTAAGTAATTAAAACGGGTCAATTTTCCAAATATTGTTGGCTTTTTTTTTAAGTGGGATTGAGCCCCAGGGGACTCTACTTCTGAGCTACACCCCCAGCCCTCTTATTTTTCTACTTTGAAACACAGTCTCAAGTTGTTGAGGGCCTCACTAAGTTGCTGAAGCTGGCCTCAATTCTGCAATTCTCCTGTCTCAGCCTCCCACATATTGGAATTATAAGCATGTGTCACCACACTCAGCTGGTTGGCTTATTTCTAGATTCCTATTTTCTTTATCTTTTGGTAGCTGAACTTGAAGTCAGTGGAAGTTAGGAATAAGTTTACATATAAATGTGAAGTTTTTTAATCTTACTTTAGACTTTTTTTTTTTTTTTTTTTAGAAATTGTATTATTTTTTTTTATTGTAATAATTCGTGCTTTGTATATATACATTTTTGTTAGGTACAAATTGATATAGACAAATGTGCACACATTTCTCATCTGACCCTTTCCCCAATTCCCACCCCGCTCCCTCGCCCTTAGACTATCTTTTTATCTTATTCAATAATAGTAAAAAGGCCCAGGCCTTTTTGGTCAAAAGTTAGTTGTAAGGTTGAAATAAGATAATGCATGGAATGCACTCAGCCCGCAGCCTGGCATGTGCTGGTTGGTAAGTGGCAGCTTTGACAGTCATCCTTATATAAGTAACTTCAAAAGCATATGACCAAAATTTAACCTTAAATTCACTTTTCTTGAAGCCAATTCCGTGTTACTTTTATCTACACTGTGTACTTCTGGGATGGACACTCCCCCACTCAGGGAGAACCAGAGTAGGACAGCGAGTTTCCCATTCTGTCCAGCCCCCAGCCCGCTCTCAGAGTGGGTCTTTCCAACTTAATTGATTCACCCACATGTCAGTGTTCTCTGGAAACCCCCACAATTCTCTAGCCATCCCTCAATCAAGTTGACAACCAAGATTAACCATCACACGCAACATGATTTCTCATCATTGCTGGAAAGTGCTGCTATTTTGAGCATTTTCATTTTATTCATGTTTTTTAACTTCTGTTTCATGTTTTCTGTCTCTACCTCTGTGATGCATTATAGGTACTTTTAGTTCATTAATTTTTCAGGTATGCCTAATCATTAATTTTTCTTTAAAATAAGGGACTATTTTGGTAAAATACATACAGAAAAGTGCATAAAAAACAAATGTACAAGCCAGGTGTGGTGGCGCACACTTGTAATCCCAGCATTTGGGAGGCTGAGACCGGAGGATCCAGGTTCAAGGCCAGCCTCAGCTACTTAGTGAGGCACTCCGCAACTTAGTGAGACCCTGTTTCAAAATAAAGAATAAAAAATAGGGCTGGGGGTATAGGTCAGAGGTAGAATGCCCCTGAGTTCAATTCCCAGTACTGCAAAAACAAACAAACAAACAAAAAAAAAACAAAGTACAACAAGTATTTTTAAGTGAGCAGCTCTTGAACAATCACCTGGGTCTAAAAATAGAAAACCCAGAGGCATTTATGAGTCTCTTCACATTCACAACCTTTCGCTCCTTCCAGTTACCACTAATCTGACCTCGATCTTAAACATTTTCTTGCATCAGTAAACACATATATTTATTTGCTGTCCCTTGCTTACCATTGTTTTTTGAGATACATCTGTATGGCCGCATGTAACCGTAGTTAATTCATGGTCATTGTTTTAATGTCTAATTGTCAGTTTTCTCAATGTTTTGGCTATTCTTGGTCCTTTTTATTTACATAAAGAACAGAAACACAAACGTTAGACTTGTATATGGAGGACTTGTTGGGTCCCCCTAATTTAAAAAGTTAGTTTCAGCTTCAGGATCCAAATTTTACTTATTAAATGAAGAACAACACATGTAGTCTATTAAAGGCACACCTGTGTTCCTATGCATCTATATACATGTGCATATTTATTCACAGCATTTTATAGTTCTAGACAAAGCTTTCCAGTGGTTACCCCTGGTGATCAGGAATGGAGCAGAACACACAAGGTGGGAAGGTGTGTGCAACGCATGGGAGGGGCTGTGTGGGGCAGATACTTCCACATTTTACTTTTTTTTAATTTTTACAGCAAGCACTCTGCTTTTTACATCAGTAAGTCACATGATCAGAAGAAGAAAGGAATGAGGGTCCACTGGGGTGTGAGAGTCTCCCCCTCCTGCCCAGGCTGCCTTCTGGGTTGGCAGCTGCAGTTATCTTCCAGAGCACTGCAGAGCCAACACAAGGCAATCCACGTCCTCTCCTTTCCAGACACTTTGATGGTCTACAGCTCATGGAAACCTGACTTTCAACAGCCCCCAAATCCAAGAAAATAAATTAATTGCAAACAATCCTGGGAGTCAGGCTGCTGGCCCCTGAGGCCCCTGAAGGGGAATGAAACTCCAGAGCAAAAGGACAATGCAACCACTGTCCCATCAGGAGGAGACAAAGGGAGGCAGAGAGGCAAGAGAAAGTCATGTGTAAAGGGCACCCAGCAGTGAGAGGCTTTCCTTCGGGTGTCACCTTTACTTTTTTTTTTTTGCGGTACTGGGGATTGAACTCAGGGGCATTCTACCTCCAAGCTACACACCCAGTCCTATTTTTTATTCTTTATTTTGAAACAGGGTCTCACTAAGTTGTAGAGTGCCTCACTAGGTAGCTGAGGCTGGCTGCAAACCCGGATCCTCCGGCCTCAGCCTCCCAAATGCTGGGATTATAATGGTGCGCCACCACGGGCCATCACCTTTACTAATCTCAGTGCCACCCAGCAGCTGGCTTCTCAAGCTGCATCACTGCAAGAACTCTATTCTAGCCAAGCGCAGTGGTTGCAAGAAATCTAAAATGAGCCCTTGTGAACGTGTCCTACACTGTGCTCACAAAAAAGCTTCTGGTCTTATCTTACAGGTGGAAAAATAGAAGCTCAGAGATGTGAAATGGCTTGCTGAGTGTACACAGCTTGCAGTGGCAGAATTAGACTCTATCCCATCCAATCGGATGCCCCGGCTTGACCTCTGAACTCCAGGGCAGCGCACCATGATCAGAGTGATTCCAGAGCAAGTGGGCAATGGCTTGGCCACCCAGTGTGGTGAAGAGTCATCCCCTGATCAGAGTCCTTTGTTTCCCCTTTTTTTTTTTGGCGGGGGGAGAGGGTACTAGGGACTGAATCAAGGGGCATTCTACCTCCAAGCAATACCCCCAGCCCTGTTTAATTTTTTGAAATAGTGTCTTGCTAAGTTGCTTAGGGTCTCATTAAGTTGCTAGGACTGGCCTCAAACCTGTGATTCTCCTGTCTCAGCCTCCTAAGTACTAGGATTACAGGCATGTGCCACCATGCCCAGCTAAGATGCCCATTTTGACACTGCCCCCGAACAAGTCATTTCCCTCTTTGGGCTTGGACTTTCATACCTATAAAGTGCTTACAAACATACCTTTCCCTCAGATTGTACTGAGCTAGGAATGGGATATGTAGAGAACTTACTACCAGCCCCAGTACTCAGACATTCAATAAAAAGCAGCCACCACCACCACTACCACCACCATCATCACTTGAATTAAGGGACCTGTTCAGAACGGAGGGGAGCGGAGTCCTTATAAAAGCTCCTCTTGGGATCTGCCTGTAAGATGCCCAGCAGGTAACCGCTTCTTTTGATTTCCACAGCCATGCCCTATTCCAATCCTCACTCCTTACAGATTTCCTGTCTTCCAGCATTGCTCCTCTCCCATCTGTGCCACCACCCAACAAGATCCATCACTAGGAACCCCCCATTTCCTCAGTAAAGGCTCCTGACCCCCAATGACCCTACAATACCATCTCCTTTCTCCAGAACACCCTGCACCATGCTCCACTCCCACCTCTGCACATGCTGCTCCATCTGCCAAGAATGCCCCCCATCGAAGCCTCTGTCCTTGATGGCCTCTCATCCACTGCCCAGTATCCCATTCGAATCCTCTGGGAAGTGTCTATAATCCCACTCCAGACCCAGGGTTAGGGGCCTCTCCCTCTGCCCTTGTTCCTTAGTTGTCAATCAGCATGTTTTAGGGAAAACTAAAGTAACTTGCTGCTTTACAAATCTGTCACCCTTCCCCCTTGAGGCCTGGCACAGTGTCTAGTACATAGTAGGTGCTTAGTAAATATTTAGAGCATGACTAGAAACCACCTACATCTCAGTGAAAGGAAGAACTTTCTGATTATCAGAGATATCCACAGGTAGATGGGCTGCTAGTAAACACACTGTCCTCAGGGGAGTGTAAGCTGCTGGAGCAGGGAGGAGAGAGGCATGAGTGTGGATTCCTAAAGGCACAAGCCGAGGTCAAGTTGCACTGGAATCACCTGGAGTATTGGTGATTCTGATGCTGTGTGCCCCAGGCAGGCCAGAAATCTGTATTAGGACCAACATCCCCAGGAATTTTGAACATGTCTGCATTTGAGGACTACTCAACTTTGTGACCCTTGAGGTCATTTGCAATAATGGTGTTTGTGTGTAAAGGCGCTTGATAGACTGTGGAGACTGTCCACAAGTCTTGGCTCCAGATGTTACTTGAGCCCCGAGACTGGGGAACTGAAGCTTCACCTGGGCTACAGCTCTTCAGACTCTGGGAGGCTGCGGACCCAGCCCTGAGCCACCCTGTTGAAGCTGGGTCGGAGACGGAGGAGTTCCAAGCCATTGAAGGGCTCCGCAAGAAACGGGGTGCCTGCCCTGGGAATGGTCTCCCCCATGAGGGGTCCTCCAAATGGCACCGGAGTCCTGAGGAAAGATAGAAACAGGGCAGGGGACAGCTGTGTATGGAGCACAACACTGACCTGCAGGTCAACACGTGCGGCCCCTCCCTGCTTTCCCTGGGACTCAGTTGTCCCTCTGTACAGGAAAGGTTTTGTACTGTGGCTCACAGCTTTCTCCAGTTCTGCCCTTTTCCTAGTCTGCTCATCCTGGGGATGGAGAAGGAGCAAAGTTTTCATAGAACTGACTTGTCTTGGGCAAAACTCAAGACTCCAGGAAGCTCCAAAAGACAGTAGAATTGGAAATAGGGCTTTTCCTTCCTCTTGTCACCTCCCCTTTGAACAAAATACTCACAAACTGGAAAGGGAAGGGGGAATTAGAAGGAGCAGTGAGGATCAAGGAAATGCAAATTTTAACAGAGACATGTCATTTCTCCCCCACAAGACCAGCAAAAGGACATAACTTGACAGGAGGGTCAAGTTGATGAGGGACATAGTCTGGTGACTAGAGGGCAAATTGATGCAACTACCTTGGAGGACAATGTAGCAGGTCTTTTAAACCTGGGAAGGCGTAAATGTCACCCAGCAACTCTATTTCTAAGCAAATAGCTGAAGCTGGCTCATCCACAAAAGACAGGGAGGCAGACATGAGCAGAGCATTAGCGACAACCAGGAGCAACATGTGGCCATAGCAGAGGAACGGACAAGATAGAGACGGTGCCTCACAGGACAGAATGCCATTGAACAGCTTAGAAGGAAAGAGCTGAATCTACATGTGTTATTGCGGTAGGTTTCAAAAGCATAATGTTGGATGAAAAAAGCAAGTTACAGATTGAAATGCAAAGTATTAAGACACACACACCCCCCCACACACCAAAGCCATAAGCCCCACAGTTATGCAGTTGCCTGTACAAAGTGTCCTGAGGACATACAGGCTGACCCGACCCAGGACAGTATGGGACCTGGAAAGGACCTGGGCCTGAAGAACGTGAACAAAAGGCCTGCCTTTATTTTCAGTTGCTTTTTTTTTTCAAAGAGAATATATGTGTGTGATTTGAAAACTATCTTTTAATTTTAAGGAAAATAAAAAGTACTGGTCTGCTCACGTAGTATTTTCGCTGCAGTGGGACCAGTGGGAAGAGGGGACGGCTTGCCTGTGGGGTGGAAAGGCAAGACTCGGGCCAGGGCTGGGATCCTGCCAGGGAAGCATTGCTGCCTGGACCACCCCTGCTTTGGCAGCAACAGGCAGGCCCCATAGGAACAGGCTGGGCAGTGTCCCAGCCAAGCAGGCCCAGAGCCCTTGATTCTGAGCTCTGCTTGGCCACCAGTACTGCTGTTCCTTCTCTCTTTGCCTCAGTTGCTCCTTCTGTCCCAGAAGAAATCTGAGCTTAGGACCCCCTAAGCCTTTCCTCTTGCTGTGGGAATGGGCCTCAACCTGTCATTCAGAAGTGTGCGGTGGGAGGGAGATGTGCCCTGAGCCAGCCAGGCTGCTGGGAACAAATGTCCATGGAGGGTTTTAAATGGGTGGGTAGCAGGGCTGAGGGTCCAGGAGGAGAGACAGGGCTGCCCTGCCTATGAGGGAACCCCGGAATGTCTGCCAATGGCTCATGGCTCACGCAGTACCTGCTGGGCCCAGTTCTTCCCATCAGGGCCCTCTGTGGCTACTTAGCTCTTTGATGCCATTTGGTCTCGAGGCGGATCACCCCCACCCCCAATCCTCAGTCCTGCCTAATAGGGCCTCATCTCCAAGACTAGCCAGGTCCTGGCGTGCAACCATTTGTCTTTGTCAGACAGAGCCTTCACGTGTGGTCTGAGCAGGTGCCAGAAGAGCTGGACGGTGGCCTCCCCTCTGTGGACCTCCTTTTCCTCACTTAACAGCAGCCTAAGCCAGAAGAGCCTATTCAAAAATAGCATCAGATGGAGTGGAGGAAGCCAACTGCAACTGAACTGCTTCCCCAGCCCAGGGCCCTCCCTCCTCCAGAGCCAAGCTCCAGTCTTGACGCCTATGATCTGGTTTTGGGCTCCCAGAGCAGACTATTAGATTTATTCCTTTCAAGTTCTCCCCTATTAGCTTTTCCAATCATTTTTTTCAGCCTATTAAATAGTAGTAGTAGTACTAGTAGTACTAGTAGCTACTATTTATTGAGAGCTTATTACTTGCCTGTGGCTTCTCAGGTGGGGCAATGAGAACTCAGAGAGGTTAAACCACTTGCTCAAGGTTACGCAGCCAGGCCTGGTCTGCATTCCAGCCCAGGCAGAGGCCCTAGGCACTACCAGTATGAGCCACTCCTCTCCCCTGGCCCCACAACCCACCTTGAGGAGCCTCACAGCCACCTTGTACACCTCCTCCACACCAGGAGTCGGGAAACCCAGACCCTGGCCCGGCTGCTTCCTCTTTGTTTTGTGCCTTTGGGCAGGCTGTTCCTATTTCTAAACCTCAGCCGTTCTTTTGCAGAATAGGGAAAATTGTGGTACCTGGCCCATCCTACTGTAGAGGATGCAGCAAGACGTGTAGCACACTCACCGTTCAGACTGCCTCGTTTGTTGAACACCTAATTGGTGCTGAGGCACTGTTCTAGCAAGACCTCATAAGTATATATAAAGTGCAGGGACTAGACCCCGAGTATAGAGACCTCGGGGAACACCCACCGGAGCCACGCCTATTATCTCAGTACCTGGGAGACTAACACAGCAGGACTGCAGGTTCCAGGCCATGGCCTCAGTAACCTAGCCAGAGATCCTGTTTCAAAATAAGAAGGGCTGCAAGTGTAGCTAGCAGATAGAATGACCCTAGGTTCAAGAAGAAGAGGAAGAGATAGAAGAAGAAGAAATGGCAGTGCAGAAGCTCAGGAACTGCAGGCTGCTGCTGCGGTTCGGTTCGGAGTGGCTTGATTCTCCCCAGTCTCCCCACCCCGTCCCAGTCTCACCACCCCGTCCCGCCTGGCCTTACTTGTTGAAGTTCCGATAGTCGCGGAGGCTGGGCGTGTGACTTCGACCATCAAACTGGTACTCCCGGTAGCTCACGAACTCCTGCCACGGGCAGCGGTAGCCCTTGGGGATGGCGGTGTGGTTGAACTTCTCCGGCGGGACACCCTTCAGTGGCTCAGCGTAGCCTGGGGGCCAGGCAGCAGCAGTGGGTGCCGGCCGGCGGCAGGAGGGGGCGTCTTGGCTCTTTCTCCTCTGCCCACTCCCACCCCCGCCCCGCGGGCGAGGTTGGGGCAGGGAGAGCGGGATTAGGGAATAGGAGCTGGCGATGGGATGTCGCTCCAGCAAAGAGAACCCTCTCGATCCTAAGAAACAGGCCGGGAGCCAGGGAAACGCGAGACGGGGACGCGGGTTCCATCCTGGACTCAGGCTGGACTCGCTGTGTAATCTCGGGAGCGAGGCCGCGACTCTCTGGACTAGTGTGATATGGCACACCTGCGTTCCCTTCCACCCGACCCTGCTACCAGGACCCGAGGCCAACACTCACCTGGCGCCAGGGCGCTGGGGCTAGGGGCCCACTCTGCCCGGGCGGCTGCGAGCTGGGCGTCCTGGGCAACCCCGGGCGAGGCGGGGAAGACGTGGAGCTCCGAGTGGTAGTCCTGCCTCTCGGGGCCGTCGGCAACCTGGGCGCAGAGACCGACTCACAGGCTGCAGACAGCCGCCGCATCTAGCTACCCGCCCTCGCGGCCGCCGCCCCTCCCGTGGGGTCTCCTGCGCTCACCCGCAGCGAATCCGTGGTCCCGGTTCCCTTCCTCCTGGCGCTCCCGGCCAAGACCTGGGGGAGGGGGCAAATGAGGGGGGTTCAGGCCGGAGGAAGGTGACAGGGCTCTTCTACCCAAAAGAGAGAGAGAAAGGGACAAAAACCTAGCGCCCATCTCCCGGAATGTTGGAAGGACGAATTCATAGTTTACACTGCTAAGCCCAGTGTAGGGCACAGAGGAAAACTCAGAATGTATTCATTGCTGCTGTCCTATGGAGTGTGGACAAGGTTCTTCCGTGAACCTCTTTTTCCTTCTCCATAAAGTGGGCGTGGTGATGATTGCTACCTTAAGGGTCCCGAAAAGCCTTAGCTAGCACCGGGTCTGCCCAAGCCAACACAAGTGTTTTGCCATCCTCATTCTTGGATGACAGCACTCCCTCTGTTGTCTCTTGTGTAGCCCAGAAATTGAGTGGAACATGCATGAAATACCCCTGGTTGCATTAGAACTACCTGGAACTGCCTGTTGCTTTTTCCAAGCCCTGGGCTAAACCATTCCCACCATCTTTCTCTACCAGTGGGAAGAAGAAGAAAACGGCATTCTATGCTTTCCATCTTAGATCAATCTGAAGTCTGAAACTAAGTTCTGCTGCTGCAAATTTAGCTCAGAGCACAGGACTGCTCTTTAGGGTTTTTGTAGAGCCAGAGTCCTGGCGCCCCACAGCTCCTGCTGCCCAGTCCACTTGTTTTTTTCTATCTGGGGAGAGACGCCTAAAGACAGGATGCTGCAAGGATCACACAGCAAAGCAGGGGCATCACATCACCCCAGCTGGAACTTGAGGGGATGCCAAGGGGCCAGAGGCCCTCAGCCCTGCTCACAGTCAGGCATGAGGCTGACCACTGGCTCTCCCCTGGCCTCGGTTTCCCCATGAGCACAATGGAAGCTTACTTACCGCCTGCTGACTGGGTGCAAGCTCGAAGGTGAACCTTTGCACACGACGCTGTCTCTTCTGGAAGAGGAGGGATCCGGGGTTGTTGTGCAGGGACAGCTCTTCTATCATCAAGTCCTGGGGCACGCTCAGCTTCTTCCCCAGGTCCAGCGAAGGGGCTGCCAGGAGAGGCCAGCGGATCCTCACTGCCCAGCCCCCAAGGCACTCCCAGCCACTGCCGGCAGGGCACCTGTCACGGCTTCTCCCATCATGCGTGGGAGTGTCCGTTTCTCCCCCACTTGCTAATATTGGAGTCGCCATTCTTTGGAATCTTTGCCCATCTGATGGGCAAAAATGACTCCTCAGAGTTTAACTGGTAAGTACAGGAGGCTCGGTGAAGTTGAGCACTGTTTCAGAAGTTCTTTGACCAAATAGTTCTTTGACCAAACGAACAGACTTAGTTTCAGACTTCATTAATTCCATGAATTTCTTGAGTAGCTCTTTGCCCATAGAGGTGAAGGTTAGTGAGAAATGGTCAGATTCTAAATATTTTTAAAAGGTAAGCCACAGGTATGGGATATGCAAGAGAGTGAAGCATTGAGGGTGACTATAGATTCTTGACCTGAGCCACGAGAAGCATGGAGCAGCGGTTCACTTAGAAAGGGAAGGCTGAAGAAGGAGAAAGTTTGGGGAAGGGTCAGAGGTTTGGTTTTAGACATGTGTCTTTTTTTCTCATAATTTATTGGTGTATTAATTTTTTTTTTTGAGATGAGGCCTCACCCTGTTGCTCAGGTTGGCCTTGAACTTGCAGACGTCCTCTACCTCAGCCTCCTGAGTAGCTGGAATTACAATCACTCACCACTGAGTCTGGTACCCTTTTTAAGTTTAAAATAGTCTTTTATTATAATAAAATCACAAATGTGTATTGAAGAAAGTTATAAAATATAGATATAGGAGAAAAGAGAAATACCACTATCTGCCATCCAAAGATTACCACTATAGTATATATCCTTTTTTTTTTTTTTCATGTGCTTGTGCGCATGGTAATGAGGCTTGAACCCAGGGGCATTCTACCTCTGAGCTACACTCCAGCCCTATTTTATTTTTTATTTTGAAACAGGGTCTTGCTAACTTGGTGAGGGTCTCGCTACATTGCTGAAGCTGTCCTCAAACCTGTGGCCCTCCTGTCTCAGCCTCCCAAGTACTGGGATTACAGGTGTGTGCCACCACACCCAGCTTTCCTGCATTTTTCAATAACTATGTATTCATGTGTGAATTTTTAATGGAGTCATGGCAGAAATTCTTTGTAACTTGCTTTGTTGTTGTTGCTGTTTTTGTATGGGGGATGGAACCCACAGGTGTTCTACCTCTGAACTATACCCCCAACCTTTTTTATTTTTTAGTTTGAAAGAGTCTCATAAAATTTCTGAGAGTCTTGCTAGGTTGCTGAGTCTGGCTTCAAACCTGTGACCCTTGTCTCATCCTAGATCACAGGCATGCACCACCACACCCAGCTTGTAACTTGCTTTAATCAATTAAAAAGTTCAACCTTTCCAAGTGAACACATTTTTGTTTTAGCTAATATATATCTAGTCTATATTTAAACTTTCTCAATTGTCTTCAAAATCAGACATATTTAATTTGAGGAGCCTGGTAGACATCCAAGGGGAGCTGCAGAGGAGGGAGCTGGAGTGTAGGTCTAGTATTATCACCCGAGATAAAAATTTGGAGCATCATTCCTTTATAAATGGCATTTGTTATTGTTGCTGGCCATTTTTTCTTTCTTTCTTTTTTTTTGTGGTACTGGAGATTGAACTCAGGGGCGTTCGACCTTCGAGCTATACCCCCAGCCCTATTTTTTATTCTTTATTTTGAAACAGGGTCTCACTAAGTTTCAAAATGCCTCACTAGGTAGCTGAGGCTGACCTCGAACCTGGATCCTCTGGTCTCAGCCTCCCAAATGCTGGGATTACAAGTGTGCGCCACCACGCCCGGCTTTCTTTCTTTCTTTCTTTCTTTCTTTCTTTCTTTCTTTCTTTCTTTCTTTCTTCCTTTTATTTATTTATTTATTTATTGTAGTACTGGGGGGTTGAACCCAGGGGCATCCTACCCCTGAGCTATACCCCCAACCCTATTTTTTTTTTTTAAGCAAGGTCTTACAAAGTTGCTGGGACTGGCCATGAACCTGAGAGCCTCCTGTCTCAGCCTCCCAAGTACTGGGATTACAAGCATGGGCCACTATGCCCAGCTTGTTGCTGTTTTTCACATATTTCTCTTTTCATGGTTAGGATTCGTCATTGTAGCTGTTTAGAGAATTTCCAGGGCCAATGACTTTCCTTTGTAGTCTGGACCCATCCCCAACATTTGAGCTTTCTCTGTCAACAAAATGCATACTTCTACATTTGACGAAGAAGGGAAGCGTTTTGGAGGACAGGAGTGACCGAGTGGACCATGGCAGGAGAGGGTGATGCGTGAGCAGCGTGGCCAGTGTGGTCCAAGACTGGGGGTACAGCTCAGTGGTAGAGTGCAAGGTCCTGGATTTGATCCCCAGCACAGAAAAGTAACTAAGTAAGTAAAATAAAATACAATAGGTTCAAGTGCCAGCTCTATACATGATATTTTAAGCTGGAAGACTGGGTAAGATCAGGAAGAAGCAAAACTAGATAGAGCCAACATTTAGACGGAGGAGAGGAGCCAGTGCTGGAGCCTGGGAAGAAGCAGCCAGTACTGTAAGGGGCAGTCTCAGGAGGGGGGCATCCTGGAAGCCAAAGGAGGAAAGAGTGCAGGGATAGAGTGAGCAACAGAGTCAAATGCTGCGGAGATGTCAATCAGATGATGCCTGAAAATTGACCATCATATTAGTAGCATAAGGTCACCGGTGATCTGCATCAACACAGTTTCTGTGGCGCGTTAGGGTATGAACGCCTGACTGGAGAGGGTTCAAGAGAAAAGAGCCCAGGGAGCGAGTTTAACCACGTCACGAGGAGAAAGAGCCACGTGGGCATTCTACAGGCAACTGGTCTGTTGTCTCCAAACAAGGGAATTACAAGGGGAATAAAGAGGGGGAAGGTTGTTTCAGATTAAAAGAGATTTAAGAGACATAGCAACCAAATAAAAACTACAGCCTTTATTTATATTCTGATGTAAACAAACTAGGAAACTGGAGACAGCTGAATATGGGACTGGTTATTGGATGGTATTAAGTCATTACTTCTAATTTTGTTCAGTGTGCTGATATTTTTGTGGCATATAAGAAAATGTCTTTTTATTATTTGAATGTATGCTGAAGCATTTTGGGGGGGGGGTACAATGTACAATGAAATACTCTTTGGTAGTCGCTTTGGGACCCAGGAATAAAGGAAGGGCCATGATGCACTCTACTTCTTCTTCTTTTTTTTTTTTTTTTTTTTTAACGGTACTGGGGATTGAACCCAGGGACATTCTATCTCCGAGCTACACCCCCCGTCCTATTTTTTATTCTTTATTTTGAAACAGGGTCTCTAGCTGGGCGTGGTGGCACACGCTTGTAATCCCAGCATTCGGGAGGCTGAGACCGGAGGATCCAGGTTCGCGGCCAGCCTCAGCTACC
>PVLC010028818.1:7016-20838 GCA_004027655.1 Graphiurus murinus
AAAAAAAAAAAAAAAAAAAAAAAAAGTATAAAGGGGCTTGAGGTATAGCTCAGAAGTAGAGCACTCCTGTAATCCTCCTGTTCAATTCCTGGTGTCTCTCTCTCACACACACACACACACACACACACACACACACACACACAAGTATAGGGATAGATGGAGTGTGGTGATCTGAATACAAAATGATCTCTAAGGGGCGATGAAGCCACCTAAGGGAGGCAGACAGAGGTCTGAACGAGGCAGTGGTACCAAAGATGCATAAGACTCGTTGACCAATTGGATGTCAGCGAGGAAGAAAGTGAGGCCTATGAAGGGCTCCGGCTTATGCTCGGTTAACTAGTGAATGAATCCATTACAATGATCTCTCTGGGGGCAACTTAGGCAGGTGGGAGAGGCTGGAGAAGGTGGGTCCCTGGGGCGTGGCCTTGGGGACGGCTTGGATCCACGCGCTCGCTCTGGGGTGTGAGAGCAGAGCCTGTGCTCTCCCTCTCTTCCTCTCCGCTTCCCACCGCGTGCCCTGAGATCTGTAGTCCTGGCCTCACATGACTGAACCAAAAATCTCTAAGGGCACAGTAAACAAATCATTACTTCTTGTTTAATTTGTATGGTAAGGTCATTTGGATTACAGTGAGAATATTGAATAAGACAGAGCTGGTGATGAGTTCACTTATAACCAAGCAAGATGAAGTGTTCAGAGGCCAATAAAGAAGGGGCTGCGAGAACAGGTGTCGAGCTCAGGATGAACCTTGAAGGTAAGATACCGAGGGACAGAAGACCACACAGGCCACATATTGTATGATTTCACTGATATGACAAGTCCAAAGTGGCAGTCTTACAGAGATAGAAAGTAGATTCGTGGTTAGAGACTGGAGGTGGAGCGAGGGCAGGGGCTTACGAGTGACTGCTAATGGGGCAGGGTTCCTTTTGGGGATAGCAAAAGATCCTGAAATCAGACAGTGGTGATGACTACACAACCTTGCAAATACACAAAAGACAACTTAATTACACCTTAACTATGTACAATTTATGTTTGTACATTTATATAATTTATGCTGTTTGAATAAAAAGAATTATGAACACAAAATAAATCATAATATAGATAATGTTAAAGTAAAAAAATCAGTAAATTATGATTTTAGGGGTACTGGGGACTGAACCCAGGGGCATTGTACCTCTAAGCTAGACTCCCAGCCCTTTTATTTTTGAAACAGGGCCTCACTAAACTACTGAGACTGCTTTGAACCTGTGGATCCTCCTGTCTCAATCTCCTACGTACTGGGACTACCAACATATACCACCATGCCCAGCTGCATTAAATTATGATTTTATTATGAAAATCTCCAGGACAAGATATAAACAAATAAATAAGTTCCATGATTTCCTTATCTTTTGGAGAACTTGAACTCTTTCAAAATACCTGTTAACCCTTTCATAAATTAGTATGATAACCTTGGGGTAAAGGTCAGAGACAGCAGCATGCAAAACCAATGCCTGCAGTGTCCAGCCCTCGCTTTACTGGCGAGCTTAGCCCCAGTGCTTTCTGGAATAGCTCATGGCAAATGTCCATCTGTGACTAAACAAGTTCCTAATTTCAATGTAATAGTTTATTCATTTAATTATTGGTCAGCATCTCCTGTTAGCACCTCAAAACAGTGATCCTTGAATGCCCTTTTGTTTAGAATGAACATGTCAATGAATTATATCTCAGCCTTTTTTTCTTCTTATTATTTTTCTTCTGAGACAGGGTCTCACTAAGTTATACAGACTGGCCTCAAACTTGCAAACCTGCTTCAGCATCCCCTTCAGCTGGGATTATAGGTGTGTGCCACCACACTTGCTTCAAGCCTATAATTCTATTTAGCGGATGTCCATTAAGTACAATATACATTAAAGTAGTGGCTCTTTGCCCACCTTCTACCCCAGGATGTTTGACAATGTCTGGGGACATTTCTGATTGACAAGCATGTGGGACAGAGCTTGTCTATCCAATGTTAAAGGCCAGGAATGATGTTAAAAATCCGATAATGAGCTGGACGTGGTGGCGCATGCCTGTAATCCCAGTCTTTGGGAGGCTGAGACAGGAGGATCACAGGTTTGAGACCAGTCTCAGCAATTTAGCAAGAGCGTCCTCAACTGAGACCCTGTTTCAAAATAAAACTAAAAGAGGGATAACCATATTTGAGAGGTAGATTGCCCCTGGGTTCAATCCCAGTACCAAAACAAAACAAAAAACCATAATGCAGAGGAAAGTCCAATGACAAAGAATTATTCAGCCCAATATATCTATAATGTTCAGGTCAAGAGATGCTGTCTTAAAGTAATGTTGGCACACAAAGGCCATTATAATAACAGAAACCATCCAGATTTCAGGGTCCTACCCAAGTCCGGCTGGTGTGATAATTTGCTGTAATGAGATCAGATTGGGACAGGACTTACGCAAACTCAATCTTTCCTAACTTCTGCATGAAAACGCCATGGCACTCCTTTTAAATGGCCCGATGGTGATACGTAACACCACGGCATGTCGTTGGGAGTTTCCCCCTGTTGCTCTTGTTCTCAGGGTTTCCACATTCACACCGCAGACTGCAGCCGTGGGGAGGTGAGACCAACCAGAGAGTATCCCCTCCCACACAGGTGTACCGGCAGATGCGCAACCTGGGCAGACCGATTTGCACAGAGCAGACAGAAAGAAGGTGCATTTTATTTTTCTCCTTGTTAATTTAAATTAGAAAATGAAGAACCCAGAAAAATGAGCTTGTGGCTGGTCAATGTTTGGGACATCCATAAAAGTGTCACTTCATTATGTGGGTTTTATGTGAACATGAAATCAGCTTAATTAATCTTAACCATTCAAACTATAAAAATTCTTCCCAACAGGATTTCCTATTAAGCCCCAGGGCAGATATGAGGCTAATTTATCCACTTAACTGCCTTCCTCCAGAACCCAAATGCTATGACCTTCTAGCTGTTTCCTCTTTCTCAATCAAGAAGAGGAGACAAGCATTCAGACCATGGGTATCAGTGGGACAGATGACAGAAATGAATCCCGTTTCATGTTCTACAAAGAGAGCTCATCACTCATCTAAAGGATGAAACAAATATGCATCCTTTAGATGAGAAAAAAAATCTGAGATATTCATTACAACATTCATTCACTCACCCAGAACAATCCCAGAAAATCTACCATCTGCCAATTATTTTGGTAAATTCTGTAGACAACACAAAGATGAAACAACATTGGCCCTGCACTTGAGAAGGACATGGCCTTGCTTGGAAACTAGTTGTATAAATAAGTAATTACAGTTGGCCCTCTCTACCCACAAGTTCAGCATTCATGGATTCAACCAACTGTAGACAGAAAATATTTGGAAAAAACATTGCATCTGTTCTGAGCATGTACAGATTTTATTTCTTGTCATCATTCCCTAAAGAATATTGTATATAACATCTATTTACATAGCATCTACATTGTATTTAGTGTTACAAGCAATCTACATAAGATTTAAAATACACAGGAACCACATGTAGTGGCATACACGTATAATCCCAGTCCTTGGGAGGCTGAGACAGGAGGATTGTAGGTTTGAGAACAACTTTAGCAACGTAGTGAGACTCTCAACAACCTAGCAAAACCCTGGTTCAAAACAAACCCTGAAAATGGTTAGGGATGTAGCTTGGAGGTCAAATTCTTCTGGGTTCAATCCCCTGTAGCACACACAAAAAAAGTATACAGGAATATCATGCAGTTTATATGCAAATAGTACACCATTTTATACAAGGGATACATGCATCAGTGGATTCTGGAACAAATCCTACATGGATACTGAGGGATGACTATATAATGTAAGATAGAAAAAGGTGGAAAGTGGAATAAAATCTTCAACTACTCTCATGGCTTGCAGAATGAAGTCCACACTACAGCTCCTCCTGCAGAGCCCTTTATGACTTGGCTCCCAGCCACGCTGCTGATCTCACAGCCTGACACTTGCCTGCATGCTCCATTTGCTCCTGCCAGAATGAACTGCTACCACCTCGCTCCTGCTTGAAACTTTTCCCCTTAATCTGGAAAATGCTTGCTTTTCAACTAATCAACTCTTTGCCTTCAAATTCATCCCACGCATCATCCTCGTAGAAAACCCTGCACAGACTCTCTCTTGGATACTATCTCTGTGGCCTGACTTCATTTTGTCACTTTCTATGTCAGACCACATGGTAAATGTGGTTTCATTCATCTCCCCAGCTAAATCTTGGAATATCTAACATAGACTCTGTGTTGTGATAAATTAAGAGAATGACAAGATTAAAAAAGAAGTCATATATTATTTAAGGTGTGTGTGTGTGTGTGTGTGTGTGTGTGTGTGTGTGTGTGATTAAACCCAGGGGTATTCTATCTCTGAGCTACACATCAGCCCTTTTTAATACTTTTTTAAATTTTGAAACAGGATCTCACTAAGTTGCTGAGGCTGGCCTTGAACCTGCGGTCCTCCTGTCTCAGTCTTCCAAGTACTGGGATTACCAGTGTGTGCCACCATGCCCAGCTTAAAAATTTGGACATTTGGAGGGCCAGAGAAGCATCTTCCACTTGATTGGCTAGAAGAGGGTAAGAGCAATGTCATGAACAAGACAGATACAAATATGGAGGCCACCTTGTAATTACAAACCTTTTCTAGGTGCAATGAGCTATAGGGGTTGTTTTTATGAATATCCCATTAATTCTCCTAGTATCAAAAAGCAAATACCATGTCTGAGTACAGAACTCATCCAGTGAAAGAACAGGAAGATAAGTAAGAAAGTTAAGCAAGGACCATACTCTGGAAGGGTGGTTGTGATTAGGAACATTTCAAATCCCTAGGCAACATTTGGAGCTATCTGTCTGGCAGAATGACAGGGAACCCACAGACCCAAAACATCCTGCAGTGTACAGGGCCATCCCTTTCAAGGAAAGAATTTCTCATTGAAATGTCAATACGGACCCATTGAACCACCTCAGCATCTTAAAAGACAGGCTAAGGAGTTGGAACCTTATTTGGTAGCTAACAGGAACAACTCAGAGTGTTTATAGTAGACGTGAGATATGTGCAGAACACAGTCGGTCTTCACTTCTCACATCTCTCCATGATACTCTGCTCAGGGGCTGTCGGGACCCAGTAAGAACAGACACGGAAATGGAATTCCTCATGCTTTCTCAAGAGTAACTGGAGACCAAAGTCCCCAGACCAAGAACGCTTTTAGAAATTTTGCAACACAACACTCGACCAGACCCAAGGGTGTCTTGTGCATGCATGGAAACCCCACTGAAATAGTTCTTGAGCCTCCCTGAAAGCTTTTCAGAATGATTAAGCTTGACTTTGAAAGAAAAAAAAGTTGCTTTATTCCAAGTTGAGATTAAAATCAAAAGACATTTTTATTGTTTGTGAAAAAAACTTCGAATGAGCAACTTCTCAAAAAGAGTGAATTATTAACCAGATGTTAGAAGTGGAACCCAGATCCAGGGGTGTCACAAGGCTAAAGATCTGATTTTGCCAGTGGTCCCAAGAGAGCCTACCAGGAGAGACTTTCATTAGCCTTCAAGCACAAAGCACAATTTTCTAAGTCTCTGGTACAAGAACAGCAGCCCTGAGTGGTGCATCTGAAGGCATCATGGAAGGCATTTTGGCTAGATGTACAATCGTGAGTGCCTGAGGTCTAGACACTTTAACAGTGGAAACTTCAAAAGTAATGGTTTTATTCTTCTAACTTATGACTCAGAAAATGCAGCTGAACAGGAGAGTCAGGAGGGTAATTTGGTAAGCTGACCATTTTGGTAGACAAATTTATACCTCTGAGCAGCCCTGATGGCCCATTTTCAATGATGCTGTGAGGTGATATAAACCTCACACATCTGTACACTAAAGATATAAAATATCCCACCTGGGGGAAAGCAAATGAAGGCATTCCATTCCAACTCTAGATCATAGACTCGATTTTTGCATTCGCCCAAATGATGAGATCCCAACTGTTTTCAACTCTTTTCCTTGGTTCTTTGCATCACCTGCTGCTCCATATTTATTTACCTGGGTTTGGAAGGAAAGTCAGAAATAAAAATTGTAAATGTCCTTCTATCCCTGCCTGAACCCCGGTAACAACAGCTGGCTTAGTGCCAGCTGCAAAATATCATGCACCAATGATTTGAGTTAGAGTAAAATGGAAGAGGTTATGCCAGTGAACTGCTAGAGTTAAGAAGTGAGATTTCCTTTTTATTCCTCTTATTTTTTTAAGGCTTCTAGTCAATTTGCTAATGAGATTATATTTCTAAAGCATCATGCTTTAAGGAGTCCTTTCTTCATGCAGAAATCCAGAACCAGAGAGAGGCACGGACAAAGGAAAATGGATACCAGCTTTAATTCAATTACTTAGTTATATTAAGAGTTCCAGAAAACTCTGCATTTGAATTTGAATTTCAGATACATGAACAATGTTTTAGCATAAAATACATTCTATACAATATCTGTCCAGGTATTGAAAGCAACATACACTCAAAGGATATCTATTGTCAATCCAACATTCAAATGTAATTGGTGACTGTATCTTTCTTCGCTACATCTGACAACCCTTCTTAAAATGAACAATTGAGGAACAGAGATATCCATTGAATCCCCAAGTTCCAAGGTATCAAAAAGGGAGCAGTAGTACTATTATTAACAATAAAAGTGGAACATTCTGAAGTTTATATTTAGTTTAAGGCAAATTTGGGTAGTTATACTTGAACATGGGTGTTCAAAGCCACATTCTAGAAATTCACATTGCTAAGAACTGTCAGTGCAAGAGTTGAAAGCTGTGTACATCTCCTTCGGCTTAAGTTCCCTTCCCATCCAATTACCCCTGCAATAAGTACAGACTCCTTTTCAAACTAATAGAAAACAGAAACCTAAGCAGGAAGGTGCCTATTCGCCAACCTCCCCAGAATTTACAAACCGAATTGAGTTTTAAGTTGCACATTGGAATTTTCCATTACCATAGTCTACACACAAAGTCTGATAAAAGTAGATAAGTAGATTGTGTGTAGTTTAGTATCAATTAGGATACAGTGCAACAATTGCCAGTATGAATTTTGAAGAAAAAGAAAGAAATGATGTGCTAGGGGTACCTTCAAATCTCAATATCTCACAAACATGAAGTGTTAGCTTTGGTCTCCAGTGTAGTCTCCAAGTAGATGTGTGCTTCTAAAAAGAGCAGAGGTAAAAATCCCATCATCTACCAGAGATCCAATGTTTTTCTATCTTACTATGTTGGTTCATAGGGAATCATAAAACAGCATGCATTAAAATCAGCAAGCACTGTTTCTAAACCTTCCTGAACATCTGAAAGATGGGTATAAATATTGAAACAACACAGTGTTTGTGAAACACCAGGTCAAATGTATTGCCACAGAGTCTGCTTCTTCAGTTGGGAAGGAATGGCATGTGCAATATAACAACAAAAATGATCTAGATGTCTATGGTGCTGCCTGACTTACACCCAAGCCCATCAAACTTGATGAGATCAAGACAGTGTTAAATAATGTCTACCAACCTTAACTCTTTGAGACATTGTGGAAACAAGTCACAGCTATAGCTTTCTGATGACTTGGACTACAACCTGGAGATCTCAGAGCTGTTATGTAATGTACAAAACTGGATTCCAAGAGCAATAGAAGAAGGCGCTAGAGAAGTCACATTTCTGGAAACAGACGGGAGACCAGACAGCATAGAGACTCAGTGATATTATCCACTGTGACTAATATACTGAAGATGCAGGGATAAGAATATGGCCCCAGAATTTTCATTATCATCTTATTAGACAGGTATGTGGCTGTGAAAACACTCTGATTTCAAAAATCATAAAAATAGGAGTCAAAATACTTAAGTATTTTACACACACTTAAATATATACTTTAGATCAACCCAAATCAACTTGATGAGTATTTAGTAAGCTCTTGATAAATTACTGTATCAATTACTATAGATTCCAGTAATAGGGGTATTCCATCTTCCTTTTTTATTATCTTTCTTTCTTTTTGGGGGGGGGAGTACTGGGGATTGAACTCAGGAGCCTTCTACCTTCGAGCTATACCCCCAGCCCTATTTTTTATTCTTTATTTTAAAACAGGGTCTCACTAAGTTGTGGAGTGTCTCACTAGGTAGCCGAGGCTAGCCACGAACCCGGATCCTCTGGTTTCAGCCTCCCAAATGCTGGGAGGTTACAAGCGCACACCACTATGCCCAGCTATTATCTTTCTTTTTAAAAGTTAAAAAAAAATACTGCCATTTGAGGACTTTAGACATAAATTTAAAATGGACTGAAAAAGAATTCAGTCAGAAAGGAACCTATGAATGAGATTTAGAAAAGTCTGTTAATCTTAACCTTGATCTAGGAAAATAAGGATAAATCAGTCTTCAAGCTTAAACCTCAGGATTTATCAGTAGGAGAACTTAGCTATATCTTCAATGTCTTTCTAGCACAGAAAGCTAACTGGAAAGCCTAAGATAAAGATATTTTTAAAGTGCAACTTTCACAATTAAACACAAAACTAAGTAGAATCTAGTATTGCAAATCACAAGTTTTGGTATATGGGAGAGCGATAAGGCCTTACAACCAAGAACATCTCCCAAGTAGCCTAACACAACATAAAAAATATTGAAGTTAGGCATGGCGGCGCATGACTATAACCCCAGTACTAGGAAGGCTGAGACAGGAGAATCACAGGTTCAAAGCTAGTCTCAGGAACTTAGTGAGGCCATCAGCAACTTAGTAAGACCCTGTTTCAGACTAATAATAATAATAATAATAATAATAATAATAATAATAATAACAACAACAAGGCTTGAGGGTGTAACTCAGAAATAGAATGTCCGTGTGTTCAATCCCCAGTAACACACACACACACACACACACACACACACAGACACACAGACATACACACACACAAACACACACACACAAATGAGAGTACTTTGATCAAAACATTAGTTCGTGGTAATACTTCAGCACTGAATGAAAAAAGTGATAAAATAAGGTTTTCTGGGGCAACTTTGGAAGACAAGCAGGGGCATGGACCAGGTGGAACTCAAGGCCACAGGGGAAGAATAGGAGAGAAAGATGAAAAGGTGCCACGGGGAGACGAGAAGGATGAGGAGAGACATTCAACGGTGGAATAGAAAGGCCTCTAATGACTTTCTGCCAAAGGATCCCAGACACGTTAGAGACCTGAGGCATGCTTTCTAAAGCTCAGCTCACATATGATAAAATATCCCCACCTGCAAACCAAAGGAAAGAAAACTGGGAGTCTCTGCAGGCAATGAAAGTAAGTAGCAGCAACCAAATGAGAATTGAGTGGGCATTAAAATATAATTGTGATTTGAGGGTGGATAGCGCAAATGCAGCTCGCGAGTACCATTTGTGAGTGTATTACTCCCAGACATGGGCAGCAATAAGGACTTTACAAGTTTCCAACATTCTCTCCCCTCTCCTGGAAGCAGCTGTATTGAGATATAGAGACCCATCCAGCCATCCTTACCACATTAATAAATATTCATGAAGCACTTTACTGTAAGCCTTCAAGGCTCCCCCACTGTGAGGGGTACAATTGAACTCTCCCTCAAGTCCCCTTCCCTAGAAAACACTATAACATACATCTGTTTTATCCCTTGTATGTTTTATGGTTGTAGTAAGAATGCGCACAGTTTATAGTACGGCTCTAAAAGGAGATACCACCTCCCACTTGAGACAAAATTCAGTACTGAGTGACAAAGGCACCCTGCTTCATGCAGACAACACATCAACAAATCGCTGCCTTCGAAGGATCAGTAGCCATCCATTTTTCCCCTTTCCATTCCTGTCTTCTGCAATGGAGAACTGCCTAATTGACTTTTCTCCTGTTAACCTGCAAAAATGAATTCTTAATCGCCTACACAGCCATAGCGTCATTTAGCATAAATCTGGCAAGCCGCAGAATGGCATTAGACTTGCAATTGTACAGGGGAAAGTATTTGCAAAAACTTGAAATCTTAAGGAGCTTTGTCTCCGTTAACAAGATTTTCACCAGCAAGGCGTGTGCAAACTGCTGAGTATTCTAACTCTACAATTCGCCTGGTGGTTGATCCATGATTTTCTGCCATCTAAATCATTCTTCCCAGCACTCAATAATTTTTCTGACACTGAGTTTTCTGTTCACATTCCCATGGCTTTGTTTCATTAGTTTGTTGAGGGGGTGGGGGTGGGGGTCTCTTTCCCGTTTCTCTCTTTTCAGAATGGCTTTCACATACTACATTGACTTCTACCTGTTTATTGATTTGGGAGTGTGCATTCATGATTGCCAATTGTGTCTGGCACCTACCTTATTGTAGTAAATAAATAGGATTTTCTCTCCATTGCAGTCCATATTTTACTTGTCTGGACTTCAACTAACAACCTGTCAGCTTGGTACTAAGCAGAATGGAGTAAACCTAAATGAGTTCCACTCTGTGCCTAGGTGACTTTAAATAGGGACCTTCTACATTTTTTTTATTCCATTTCTGTGCTTCAGTAATCAAAGCTTTCCAGGTAGTTTAGCAAAGAGGAGTTTACTGTCACTATTGCTTAGTGTGATAGGAAGTAAAACTAATAATCTCACTTCTCAGCAAAAGAGATAAACAAAACCAGAAGCTGGCTGCTTCTCCCATTTCTTTCTTTCAATTCTTTTCCTGTGCCTCCTTTCCCTCTTTTCATCATGTTGTAACTTCTATTTCCCCCACACCATCACCACTTCCATCCACCCCAACCTGGAGCTGTGCACTGGAACAGTGCAGATAAACGAATCCACCCTTCTGTGACCTAAGATTAAGGTGTCTTTTCTCTCTGAAGATTTTCTCTTAATAGGAAATACTGAAATACTTATCAACCCAATGTATCTGCAATGGAAGAATTTCAGGTATTACTGACAAGTTGCAAAGAAAAATATCAGGAGTAGAGGGAAGATTCTGGGTGCCTTTCAAACTATTCCACATGGCAACATTTTTTTTTTTACTTGTATTCATTCTCCTTTAAAAAATGAAGTTGAGATATTTTATAAAAATAAACAATGTGATAAGAAAATTAATAAATGATCAACAACAACTAGGGGTGAGAGTACTACTAATGACAGAAGGTAAAATAAGCTAGGGGTGATGTTGGCACATGAAATTTGCAAATAAGCTGGGTGTGGTGGCACATACCTAGAATCCCAGTACTTAGGAGGCTGAGGCAGGAGAATCATAGGTTGGAGGCCAGCCTCAGCAATTTAGCAAGGCCCTCCATAACTTAGTAAGACCCTGTTTCAAAGTAAAAACTAAAATAGGGCTGGGAGTATAGCTCAAAGGCAGAATGCCCCCTGGGTTCAATCCCCAGTACCAGACACACACAAAAAAATTTACATGTAATAGTAAACTGCATGACTGCTCTAGCTTAGGTCCTCAAATCTACCACTGGGCATCCAGAGACAAAAACAAATGTGAAAATATAATTAGCTACAGATACACAGAGTTTATAACTTTGAGAATCCTTGTCCAGAAAAAAACTATGCTCAGGTGGAGTGAGTATGTATAGAATTTGTAAGAATGAAAGGTTTAAATCCGCACACAGAGTTAGAGGAGAAGATCCTCAACCTCTATTCACAATAGCTCCAAACTGGAACCAACTCAATGGCCATTAAATGAATAAAAGTTAGTGGTGTACACGCACACACACACACACACACACACACACACACACACACACACACACTGGAATACTACTCAGCAATAAAATGCATGAAAAGCACAAGAGTATGAATGAGCTTTAAAGTCATTATGCTGAAAAAAAGACATGCACAGAAATATGTAAAGTGCATGATCCCATTTACATAAAACTCTTGAAAGTGCAAACTAATCTATATAGTGATGAAAAACAGATTAGATGCTGCCTTTAGATGGGGTTGGGGAGGAATGGACTGCAAAGGGCACGAGGAGACGTTTGAGTAGCAGCCATGTTCAGCATCTTGACCGTGGCATGGTTGTCTGGGAATAGGTTGGGGAATTAAAGGAAAGGATTCTAAAAGGGCACAGGAAAATTTGGGGGATTATAGGTGTATTCATTATCTTGATTGGGGTGGTGGGTTCATGGGTGTGGACATATGGCCAAACTTACGACATTGAACATTTTAAATACATGCAATGTAATACATGTTAACTATACCTCAGTAAAGCTGCTTAAAAACAAATACATCTTCTGCATAATTCTGTCTCTGCATATACCTCAGTATGTGACGGATTTCTGTGTCTGTCTCCACCAAGGAGGGAGCTGCCTCAGCTCGGGCATGTATGTGCTAGGTGCGGCCTGGCTCAGGGGTGGCTCAGGAAGTGTCTCTTGAACTCTGTTGTGATGTCTGAGAGGAATAGTTCCCATTCTGGAGCCCTTTGCCAGTATTCAGATCATTGGTCCATTTTCAATTGGACTACTATTATTTCATCCCAGTTAGCATGGCTATTATAAAAGTAAATAAATAACAAATGCTGGAAAGAATGGAGATAAAAAAAAAAAAAAGAAATTCTCATGTACTGCTGGGGAAGAATGTAAACTAGCGTGACCATTATGGAGAATAGTATGGGCAGTTCCTCAAAACAAAACAACAAAACAAAACAAAAAAACTACCATGGGATCCAGCCATCCCACTTTAGGGTATATATTCTGATCACAAGCCCAGCCCAGCTGTGTTACAATCAACAGGAGGAACCCCACCAAGTCCTTGAGGCCTCTAGAAAAAGAAAAATCCTGAGGTCATGTGCTGCAGGGTTAGAAGCAGGGCCATAAGGAGGGTCCCTTCTTCTTGGGCGCTTCAGGGGCGTTGTGGTTCTTCCCAAGTCTTGCCACTCTTACCCCCCGCCCCCGCACCCTCCCCCCATGCTCAGCCACTACACTCTCTGGAATAAGCTTCCTTCTTACTTCCATCTGACTTGGAAGTTCTTTTCCAGCCTGCATCTGCACTACGACACTGACCACCTCACAAAGTCCTCTCCTAATGGCAATGACATTGGTGATTGGGTTTCAATGTATGGATTTTGGAGGAATGCAAACATTCAGGCCATAGCAATAAGGTAGGCACTCTGGGTAAGCATCTTCCTGAGCCTCCTGTGTGCTATTATAAGTAATAGTTTAAGAAAACTCCTGAACTGGAGTGTAGGGTGCAAGCCTGTAATCTCAGTACTTGGGAGGCTGAGCCAGGATGATCACAAGCCAGCCTCAGAAACTTAGCAAGATTTAGAAATTTAGTGAGATCCTGTTTCAATTTTTTTTTTAAAAAAAGGCCTGGGGATGTAGTTCAGAAGTATTTCACTCTTCACTCTTATAAAGACTATAAATTGATCCAATTAAAAATAGAAGCTACAGCCAAATAGACCTATCATAAATTAAGATTTTCCAAAGAGCAATTATAGAATTTTAAAACTGCAACTACTTGAGTTTTTATATTTTAAGCTTGCAGAAATAAACTTTAATGCCTTTCTCTTTGCAAACTTTCTTTTAATAATTAAAATCAGCTAAAATCTTCAAAATTCAAGTCTTGATACTCTGTTCATGGAGTACATTGATTAAGGACTTTCAACTAAGTACATACACATTGAGTATCATAAAGTCTTTTTGATGAATGAAACATCATTATGAAACATCTCCAGATTAGAGATTTAAGTCTCTAATATCACACATCATTTTGAGGTCTATTTTTTCTGAAATTAATTTAGTTACACCATCTTTCTTAAGCTTACTCTTTGTATGATATATGTTTTTCCATCCTTTTTTTCAACTAGTTTATATC
>PVLC010028819.1:0-20719 GCA_004027655.1 Graphiurus murinus
TGTGCACCAAATGCCACTCTGGCAAGTCGAAGTCTGCACGTTTGGGACATGAACACCTCACCCCAGAGTTACAAGGTCTATGCTGCTGTGCATGCCATTGCCCAGGCACTTCATGAAGAACTCTCAGTCCAAGTGGAAGAAGAATCCCTTGGGAACCAAAAGAGCCTGACTCCTCATCCTTGGCAGGTAGGAACAGCTCCTTCTCCTTATCTGGGCAATGAGTCATGGACTGTCTCTTTGATTTCGTATTTTGTGGTCTTTTCACAATTACACATTGAGAGAAAAGATGCTTTTTTTTCAGACAGAAACATTTAAAAGTTCACCTATTCTTAACTTAATAATAATTTTCATCATAAAGCTAATCAGTATGCTTGGGAAAATGCTTATCTGCTCTAAGTATTGTTAAACAACAATATTTAGTCCCATTAGTACTTATGCATTTTTTCCTTTTGATTTTTGGTATGATTGATGAATATTGATAATTAAGGGATTCTCACATACATAAATATAGACCATTTGAGGGGACTTTTTTTCTATGTGGTGCAAATATATCATTTTACAAATTTTTTCTTCTATTAAAATTGGGTCTCAGAAAGGATAAATAGCTTCCCTAAAATAAAATTCAACAAAATGGTACATCATGCACTCAGTTCATGTTATTCAACCATTGATATGCTCTTTCCTTTATATTCATATATCTTTGTAATTTTTCTATGATGTTATGCAAAAGAGAATCAAATAATGTCAATAACATTTACTGCATTTTTCTCTATTAGTCCTCCTGATAATGACATGATTTTTCAAATTATCTAATTAGTTCTGACATAATTTGTGAAATTTCTATCCTTTAATTATACAATTAAGAGACCATTAATTACATTATTGTTTATTAAAGTGTAAGAATTTTTCTTATTTATGTACATTCTAAACCATTTAATCCCCCTTATGAAAGCCATTTTGTGGTGTAACTTTGAGGTAGAATGCCCATTGCTTTCAGTGCACACACACACACACACACACACACACACACACACACCTAATTCCATCCATGTTCCTGCAAAAGCCCAAATTTACTAACTTTAAGGCCAAATAATGTTCCTTTTTCTCTATCACATTTGCATTATTAATTTATTATAGTTACAGTAATCCCTCTGTTATAAAATAACACTAGTTTTATTGAGATTCTTTATTTTTTCCTGGTTTGGCTTTTTTTGTTGTTGTTTTCTGGGGGTTTTTTTTGTAACCTTTTTTATTCTGCTTTCTCAAAGTTATCATTGATATTATCCACCTATTTTCCTAAAATGGGAATTTACATTATTAATTGTAGATCTTTTTCAAATATTTTCTAAAGTGTATTTGATACTAGAATTTCCCTCTTAAAACTGCTTTTAATGTATCTGACAAAATTCATTCAGTTTTGCTATCAGTGCTTTTATTCAAGCTCAAAAAAAATTTCTGTTAAGGACTTTTTTTTAAATAGTGTCATTTTGAAGTGTGATTTTTATCTAATATTTTTATCTTTCTCATTGCTTTATGTTTGTTTTAAATTGTTTGTTGTTTGTTTTGTGGCTCAGAATATATTGTATCTTTGTAAATGGTCTCTGTGTCTGAATCATGTGCATTCTGCTGTTTTTGAATGAAGTGTTCTATAATGTTATGGTTTATAATGCTCAATTACATCCAATTTATTCTTATTTATTTTTGCCTTCTAGGTAATTTACTATTAGTCATATGTGGCTATATCCTTGTCTAACACTGGATTTTTGCACCTCTCTCAGTATTCTTATCATTTTTGCTCATGTTTTTTTTACCAGGTTGTTGTCATTATATAATGTCCCATTTTTTTTTTCTTGCAGTTTTCCTTGATGTGAAGGCTGCTTTGTGAAAATGTAACATAGCTAAAATAACTTTTCTTCTTCTTCTTCTTCTTCTTCTTCTTCTTCTTCTTCTTCTTCTTCTTCTTCTTCTTCTTCCTCTTCTTTTCTTATTCCCTTTGTGGTGCTTGTGTTTGAACCTAAGGCCATTCTACTTCTAAGCTAAACTTCAAGGTTTATTTTATTTTGTATTTTGTAACAGGGTCACACTATGTTATTGCACACTGACCTCATAGGTATGAACTTTCTGTCTCAGCCTCTCAAGTTCTGGTATTACAAGCAGGCACTACCAGACCAGATCCAACTTTCCTTTAAGCAGTTTTAATATAGAATGTATTTCTCCAACCCTTGAAATTAAATTTTTCTTTATTTAATATTAGATGGGCTATAGTCTAATCTTTGGGTTTTTTAAATTTTTGTCTTCCTGTTTAAGTCTTTGATATTAATTGATATTTACAAAAGTAGCATTAAATTTTTATTAATACATTTATTAATATTTATAATATATGAAACATTTGTCTATATGCTAACTTTTATTGTTTCTTTCCTTTTTTATATAAAGTTTTTATGCCTTCTCGAGCTTCATTTGATTGTTTTATTCTTTTCCTTCATACTCTAAGAATGATTTTGCCAATATAAAATATTAATATTTTTGTCCCAATTGATTTAACTGAAGGGAATGGATGGGGGGGTGGAGGGGAAAAGCATCCTAAGGCACATGATGTACTTACACAATTATAACAAGATCACTCACTGAACTGAACTTGAGAGGGAGGGAGGGCGAGGGAGCGGGGTGGGAATTGGGGAAAGGGTCAGATGAGAAATGTGTGCACATTTGTCTTTATCAATTTGTACCTACAAAAATGTACATATACAAAAATAAATAAATTAATTAAAAAAAATACTCCTCATACTCACATAGGTTTTAGAAAGTGGTCTGATGACACCTTTATTCTTCTTAGTCTGTCTGTACAATGTATCATACACTTATTTCTTCTGTAATTTTGAGATTATGTTTATATTTCTCGGTTTGAATTCATATGGATAAGTATAATTTTTTATATTAATCCTACTTGTTTTTGCCAGTCAGTTTGTGTCGCTGTGATGGAATACCACTATTAGACACTTATAAAGATTAAAATAACCCAGGCGTGGTGGTGCACGCTTGTAATCCCAGTATTCGGGAGGCTGAGACCAGAGGATCCTGGTTCGCGGCCAGCCTCAGCTACCTAGTGAGGCACTCTGCAACATAGTGAGATCCGGTTTCAAAATAAAGAATATAAAAATAAGGCTGGGGTATAGCTCGGAGGTAGAAGGCCCCTGAGTTCAATCCCCAGTAAAGAAAAAAAAAAGATTAAAATAATCACTTTCTCCAATTTGGAAGCAAACAGTTCCATTATTAGGAAGCAGTCATCTGGCAAGGACATTCTGGCTGTATTATTCAGAGGGTAGAACACTGTGTCATCACAAGGTGGAAGGCACTTGGTACCCTCCCACCTGCCCATCTCCCACCTTCCCAATACAGAGTACTGAGATTAACAATGGCATTTCACATATGTACACATAGTTGATGTCACTTTTTTAAAGATTATTTTATTTTGGTGAAGAGGTTGAAATCAGGATACAGAGTATACTACTCAAGCAGAGTCTCTGATCCACATGGCTGTCTGGGAAGCTGCAATCCTCCTGTCTCAACCTCCCAAGTACTGGGAATACAAGTAAACAACACCATGCCCAGCATAATGTGGCTATTTTGAATGTTGCTGCTATAAAAATGGGTATGCATGTATCACTTTAAATTCCTTAGAAAGATGCTGAGGGTAGTGGTATTGTTGAGCCATATATTGGCTTCATTCCTATTCTTTGAGGAATCTCTATACTGGTTGTACTAATTTACAATCCCACCAATAGTATAGAAAAGTTCCTTATCCACTACATCCTCACCAGAGTTTATTATTCGTCTTCTTGACTATTGCCGTTCTGACTGGAATGTGATAAAACCTCAGCACCATTTTTATTTGCATCTCCATGCTAAAATATTTAACATTTCACATTATATTTCTTAGTCATTTGTATCATTCTTTGAGAAATGTTTGTGAATTTTGACATTTGCTAATTGGGTTATTTGTTGTTGGGGTGCTAAATTGTTTTTATGTTCTGGCTACCAATCCTCTGTTAGAGATTTACATGCCAAAGATTTTTCTCCTTCCCTGGAGTCTCTTTCTTCATGCTCTTGATTATTTTCTTTGCTGTGCAGAAGCCATTTATTATATGTCATTTCATTTGTTGATTCTTGGTTTTACTTTCTTAGCTTTTGGGGTCTTATTGAAGAATTTGATGCCTGCACCTACCTGATGTAGGAAATCACCCTTTTATACAGGTATCAGTGCTTTCTTGAGGATGGATCCCTCTACACCTCAGCTTCTGCCATTATACTCCATAATCCAACACTATTGCCCCACGAACTAGGTTTTCATTTGATTTTTGAGAGGGTAACAACAGTCGATCTATAAGAGGGTTTTTTTTTCTGTACTTAATGAATTTATGGTTCTGTGATTATCACTAAGTTGGAAGATTCTTTTTCCTTATAACCTTTCATGCTCTCACCCTACCCCATGTTAGTCTGCCTCTACTTCTACCTAGATAATTCTTAGCTTTTAATACTGCAAAGATTTCTTCTCTCCCTTTTTGTGGTTTCTCATTTTGGAAGTACTACTTTGTGCATTACATTTGTTGAAGTTTTCTCAAAACTCTTAGATTTTTTTTCTTAATTTGCATTTTATTTGGAAAGATTTTATTGATGTACTTTCAAGCTCTATATATATTTTTCCCTCAGCAATGTCAGGTTTACTGATTGGCCCATTGAGGATATTTTTTTTGTATAGAATTTCTTAGCATTTCATTTTGAGTTTTGTTGGATTTTTAATGTCTCTGCTTGCTTATCCACCTGTGCTAGCACACTATTATTTTTTCTGGAGAGCTCTTATGGCATTAATCCTAGTCTTAAAATTCTAGCTCGCCAATATCAAATCCTCAACTGTGTGTGGGTCTTGTTCTGTTGCTTCCTTTATTTCTTGATTTGTGGTTTTCTTTTCTTTTAGCATGTATGGAGGTATGGTGTATCAGGAATAAGAAAGAAAGCATTTACTGATTTGGAAATTAGGTATCCAACTTTAGTGGGCCTGTGCTCCTGGTTTGTGACCTTCCTGTGTTTCTCATCCCGTTTTCTCTCCTTCAGGTTGGTCTGGAAGGCTGGAAGGGAAGTGAGCTAGGTGGGGTCTTTCACCCTCCAAGTTGATTAGGCTCCAGTCAAACACTTTCCTTTGTTCTTAGTTAACAGAACGTCCTGAGTTTGCTTCAAACTAACTTATTGTTTGCTCCCCCTGATGAAAAGAAGAGTAGGTTATTTTGTGATCTTCAACATGAGAACTTGGGAGAGCCCACAATGAAAAATCTCATGAGAGTGCCCTTGCCCCACTTCCCAAGGCTGCTGTCAGAGTTTTCATCTCTCTGATTAGTGCATGCTTATTCTGCAGCAGCTTACCAATTCTGGTGTATATTTTCCTACTGGTTCCTGGATTCAATTTTTCCTACTTCAAATAATTTGTCATTTTTAAAATTGCTTATATCTCTTGTTTTCAGTGCAACAGTTTGTCTTCTGATCTAAATTCTCTGATGTTTTCAAGAGGAGTTGTTGATTTTAAATTGGTTTAACTTTTTCCAGGATGTTTTTTAGAAACACTTGTGAGTTTTTATACACTGGATTGAAAATTTGAAATCTTTTATTGATTTTTTGATAGTTCAGATTGAACCCAGGAGTATTCTACCTGTGAGGTACACCTTGGGTCCTATTTTATGTATTATTTTGGAACAGGGTGTAGCTAAATTGGTAAGAGTCTCAAAAACTTGCTGAAGATGGAGTTGAATCTCAGATCCTCCTGTCTCAGCCAGTGGTGCAATGGCAGGTGTAGGGGTGGGAGGAAAGGGAAAGGAGCCCTGATAATGGAAACAATTCAAATAATGCTTGTACATGTGCACATTTTTCAACACCTATGTCAGTAACATATATGGGAATGGATCAGAGGGTGACCCCAAGTGTGCTGTGCATGTATATTCCTATCACTTTGAACCCCATTATGATGTATAATTATAATTCACCAATAGAAGTATATTAACATAAAATGTATATATTCTCCAATTTTCTTTAGTTTTTCCTAGATGATTTGTACATGTATCTATTCTTTACCTATCATCTAGTTCACAGTTTATAGTATTTATGTTGCTCAAATTCTTACATTAATGGAAATATTTCTAGATTTTATTTTAGAGATTTTCTGGTGGAATTTACATGTATAGGTGTTGGTGTAAGCATTTTTGGATGAAAGACAATACATTTCAATGACAGAATAAGCCATTCAATAAATAAGGAGTTAAATAACAAGTACTTTTCACACGCCCTTGTAGAACTAATTTCTAGTTGAAACTTGTCAAATATAACTTTTTATAGAGCAACATAATAATCTTCAATGTGAGAGGAATAAAATTTTATTTTTCTTTAAATATACAATTTGAAAACTAACAGAAATAATTTTGGTGAAAAAAGAAATAATTTTAGCCCGTAGTGTTGGTGAATGCTTATAATCACAGTACTGGGTAGGCTGAGAAAGGAATATTGGGGTTAGCGGCCAGCCTCAGCTCCTTAGTGAGGCTATCCTCAACTTTGTGATACCATGTTTCAAAATAAAGAATAAAAATAGGGCTAGAGGTGTAGCTTAGAGGTCGAATGTCCCAGGATTCGATCCCCAGTACCACACACAAAAAAAGAAATAATTTTCATGAAAAATTCCAGGTACATAACCTGAAATTCTATAAATTCACACTCTTGGAGATGGATATAAATTCAAAAAATACACCTTGTATTCTTATAGATCATAAAATAGTTACATATTACTTTGCTACTTAAATAGTTTGTGTTATATTCGGGAAAGAATAAAAATATTTTTCTTTATGAGTCATTGTGCATAGTTTAAAACCCCTTATCAAAATTTGTTTTTCACTTAAGCTATTACAAGCTAGTGTTTAAAGAGTTATGATGTTATCACTGACCAGATGTGTGATCTTAGAAAATTAAGTTTTCTAATTTCTAAAATGAAGATAATATTAGTAATTCACAAACAGATTGTATGAACCTTTATGCTAATACATGTGATGTATAGGAATTCATATCCAATAAATATTATGGCCAGTAGAAGAAAAGAGTGGGTGGTAGAAGTAATACAGTTTGTTCCTATTTCTATGCTTTGTTAATTCAAGTTCTAAACATGATTTTTCCCTTTTAGCTCCACCCATTCCTGCAGAGAGGCCAACTTGTAGGAAGTATTGGTAATTGGAACACTGTGGACGAGACACTGTCAACAATCAGGCTTGACATCTTTAACTATCAGTCTTGGGTGAATGGTACCAAAGCCCAGTTGAAGGTTGGAGAGTTCATTTTCCAATCGCATGACTCTCAGCACTTGTCATTAAGTGATGAACTGATAATGTGGGGTGAGCGCTACAATGAGGTGAGCATCCTCTTAGCTACCTGGTGATATTCCTCAGAACCCAGATCTCAGAAAGTAGGATTTAGGCCAGCTTCTGGATTTTATTAGGGAGATACTTACCTCACTTTTTGTCTTTCTGTAATGCCAAGTGTGTGAATTTTTGGCTTCAGTACCAGAAAACAATTTATTTTGAGTTTTAGAAAACATTGCCTGTCCTGGTAATGATCAAATAGACCTGTTCCTTACATTGTAGGATCAGAATAACTTAGCAACTTTCTTATGTAGATGGATCCTAGAATGTTCATGGCATTGGAGATAATGAGAATTTCTGACTTCCATAAGAGAAATGAAATAAGCATTTGTGGGTTAGAATATATTTGTCAACTGGACATAATTCATTGCTTGGATTTAACTATTACATGCATATTTATATTAGTTCCTGTTTAGAATTTCTTCCCCATGAACATTTCATCAATATACCGGATACAGAGGTGAAGCATTGTAATGAGGAACATTATGGCCATAAGACATTTTCCAGATGAGCAGCAGTTCTTTTTTGCTATGTTACATAGAAGTTGAGAATCTCCTACCTATGTGGTATTACTGAATCCACTTATGGACCAGCTTTCTATCTTCCCATCTCTCTTACACAGACTCCCTCTAATATTTTCCGTTCTGGTTGTATCCCTGGATATAAAAAATCAATGATTGAAGGAAAACCATTTTGTCGTTATTCATGTAGTCTCTGCCCAGATGGGGAGATTGCAAATGAAACAGGTGGGTATTTCTGAAAATTATTCTGAATGTAGAACAGATTTACAATGAGACATGGCTCAGCAATACAAGAAGTAAGAAATTCGGAGACCCAAAATTTGAACTCTGTTAGAGAGAACACCTCTCCCTTTCTCTGCTGCAAGGAGCAAATATGCCTGGCAGGTGGCTGGATTGGTTCATGTTGTTGGGACACACTGGTTTCCTACATGAACAGATGCCAATTCTCTCTGGAAGATACATTCCTCTAACTGGACTCTCAGGATGCTCAGGAATAATGTGAAATAATCAAAAACAAAATATAAAAGGACTGTGTAAAATATAAATATGTGTAAAAGTGTCAGTGTATTAATGCAGAAACACTATTTTTGAAATATTTCTTAGAAATGAAAATCAAAAACAGGTTATGGTGGTGTGCATCTGTTTTTCCAGTATTTGGTAGACTGGGAGAAGAAAATTGCAGGTAGGAGGCCAGCCTCAGCACAGCAAGACCCTGTTTCAAACTAAAAAGTAAAAAGGAATGGAGTGTGGGTAAAAGGTAAAAATCTCCTGAATTCAACCCATAGATCGAGAAAGGAAAGGAAAGGGATAGGAAGGAAAGGAAGGAAGGAAGGAAGGAAGGAAGGAAGGAAGGAAGGAAGGAAGGGAGGAAGGAAGGAAGGAAGGATCTTTAATTTTTAATGTCAGTTGACTGGTTAGTAACTGATTTGGCAGGATTCAAATCATTACAGTATAGACAAAGGGACTTTAAAAATGCAAGCATGATATTTTATCTCTAATTTAAATTGAAGAAGGCTACCTATACATCTTTAGTAGGCATTCACTCTCCTTTTTATGGCCCATAGGTTTTTCCTTTGCTTATCAGGTCACAGACCACAAACCATTATAATAGTCAATTTATTCATCCTACTTGTCTTCCCTCTCTCTTCAAATTAGATTATCTGTGTTTTCTTCTCCTTATAGTAATGAAACAGGGTGCTCATGTAAAACGCACACACGAGAAAGCAAGAGGGAGAGAGTGGAGCTGGTAGCCAATCCTACCCTGTGTAGAGAATGATCATAAAGAAGCCATTGTTCCTAAAAACAACAGGTTTCTGTCACTCTTCGGGACAGATTAACAGCATAGAAATGTTTAATAAATATTTTTCAAAGGAAATGAAGTCAAATCCTAATGTGTGAACCCTCACATTTCCCTTTGTATGGATATCTAATATGCATATATAAAATATATTCCTTTCAGCATTATTCATTACTGCAAATAATAAAAGAATTATATATTACTTTAGAATTATCATGAAAAGGAACATATAATGGAAAAGCACTAAACTTTTTTAAATACCAATATCCAATAAACATTAGAACTATTGATTTCTTAGACTTTCCATAATTAAAAATTGGAGCCCCAGAATGAATTCTATCTCCCTTCCATAGAAGATCAAATAAATTTTTGCAGTCTATGGTTTTCCCTCAATATCATTTTCCAAATTCATTGTACTCTGTTTCATTTTTGAATTCAATTCAGTTTCTTATGGAATCAAGTATGTGATAGATGATACTTCTGTCATAAATAAAAATATTAATTTATTAATCTATTTTTGATGCTTTGGTCAATTATGCATAATTTCTTACATTTTTCCAGATTTTCAAAATGGTTCTTTCAGCCAGGCATGGTAATGTACTTCTAATCCCAGTATTTGGGAGTCTGAGAATGGAGGATCCAGATTCCTGGCCAGCCTCAGTACTGTTCAAAACATAGAAAAAAAATAAAACTGTGGTTGGAACATGGAGGTCGAATGCCCCTGGGTTAAAAAAATATGTACTGAAAAAAAAAAAAGAATGGTTCTTTCAAAATGTAATGTATATTTATGTTTATGTTTGGGAAATGAACAATAGAAAATAATAAATCTAGCTGTGTCTCCCTTTCAGATATGGATCAATGTGTCAAGTGTCCTGAAGACAAGTATCCAGATGAAAAACAAAGTCAGTGTCTCCCTAAAATTCTGATTTATCTGTCCTATGAAGACACTCTAGGAGCTGTTCTGGTCTTTGTGGCCATTAGTTTTTTTGTCCTCACTGCTCTGATTTTAGGACTATTTATCCTCTATCGACACACTCCCATCGTGAGAGCAAATAACAGAAACCTCACCTACATCCTCCTCGTCTCCTTAATGCTCTGCTTCCTTTGCCCCTTGCTGTTTATCGGTCAGCCCAGTGCAGTCTCCTGTGTCCTGAGACAGGTGTTCTTTGCAGTTGTCTTCTCTGTGGCTGTTTCTGCTATTTTGGCAAAGACCTTCATCGTGGTGGTGGCCTTCAAAGCCACCAAGCCAGGAAATGCATCACAGATGAGGATGGTGACCCGATGCTCAAACGCTATCGTCTTCAGTGGCTCCCTGACGCAAGGCTGCATCTGCACAGTCTGGCTGGGAACTTCTCCCCCTTTCCCTGATGTGGACTCACAGTCAGAGTTTGGCCACCTGGTCCTGCACTGCAATGAGGGCTCCCCTACTGCCTTCTACTGCGTTCTGGGTTACTTGGGCTTCCTGGCACTTCTGAGCTTGATCATTGCCTTTCTGGCCAGGAGGCTCCCAGACACTTTCAATGAGGCCAAAATGATCACATTCAGCATGCTGGTTTTCTGTAGCGTGTGGATCTGTTTCATACCCACCTACCTGAGCACCAAAGGCAGAGCCATGGCAGCTTTGGAGTCCTTCTCAATCTTGGCTTCCAGCGCTGGTTTATTGGGGTGTATATTTCTTCCCAAGTGCTATGTGATCCTCCTGAGGTCAGACAACATTTCAAGGAAGAAATTACTGGAACAAGATCCCTGTATAAACAAAGGAGTTGCACTTTACTAAAAATGACTCTCATTCTATTAATCAAGTCCCCCTGACATCTGTGCAGGCAGTTAGTTCCATTGAACAAAGCTCCAAGGTCAGCTAGACAGAAGTTCAAATTTCTTAAATATTTTGTCCTCCTTATTTCCTCGCTCCCCTTCTTTGACATATAAAAATAGATGAGCACATTTATCCTCTAATTCCTATTAAATTCTAATACATATTTTTATTGGGGGAAAATTATTTGATTTTTCCATCAATTAACTCAACTTTAAAGGCTCCTGATAAAATTCAAAATCCACTCCTATTAAAAACACTTAGAATATATTTAGCTGGTCGTTCCTTAAGTCAGTATCTAACATTTGGGAACAATTAGGAAGCTACTTAGTGAGTCCCTTCGCAACTTAGTTAGACCTTGTTTCAAACTAAAGAATCAAAAATAGGGCTTGGGGTGTAGCTCAAAGGTCCTACAGCTAACATCACAGTCAATGGTGAAGTTAAAAAGTTTTCTTCTAAGATCAGAAACAAGGTAAAAATGCTCACATTTGTCACTTCTAGTAAGCGTAGTACTGGAATACTAGCCAGAGGAATTACACAAGTAAAAGAAGTTACAGGCACCAGTCATCCAAGTCAGAAGGGAACAGAATTATCTGACATAACATGATCCTGTATATAGAAACCAAAAATGCTACAGGCAAAACATGAAGCAATACAAGGCTGACCACTCACACCAGTTTCACTGAACATGGTACAAGAATGCCTAATCAGAGAAATCTGATACTAATAAAAAGACATCCAACTTGAAAAGAGAAAGTTAAATTATTTATGTTTGTTAAGGTTAAATTGAAAAATCTGAATATATTTGAAATCTAAACAGGTTTTAGAATTACTAACTCTTTATCTTAGCAATTATATTTTAAAGAATCTACTTAAAGTCATATTCACACATTTCTTTCTTCTTTCTATCTCTAGGTGCATATTTCCTTGTGGGAGATAAAAATTCTTCTCTGTTGGGTAAAACTGGGAAAAATCACTGGGTTTCCTCCACACAGTTCTGCCTGCCTTCCTCCTGAGGGCAGGAGTGGCCACTCTTTTTCCCTGGGAGAGGACCTTTATATAGTTTACTCTTGACAGATTCCTCTTGAGAATGAACTGCCCACAAGAAGCATCAATTCTCAGATTCTTCCAAGAGCTGTCAGAGTCTTCAGGATTCTAAATGGGGACATGTGACCAACCTTCATAATGGAACAGAAGTTGACAAGCAATTTTGTTGAACACACTGGTCTCTGAACCAGTATTCTTTCCATGTCCTGTCTCTACCATGCTTAAAGTCTGTTTTCTAACCAATCACAGAAAAGTGGTGAGAGAAGATGCCATTCCCTAAGTACTCTATCCTAGGAGTTGCAAAAGTTACTTTTGTTCATATTCTGCTGTCATGTTCTGTTGCTCACATGCTCCCATTTAATATCCTGAAGACTCTGACAGATCATGTAGTCCAAGATGCCATGTGGATGACTCTCTGCTGCTATTTGGCATCTGTGGGCCAGGCCACCATGTACCTGGATCTCCTGTGACTCTTCCTGCCTCTTTTATGATTCCATGGCCCAGGCCAACACAAACCTGGATCTTTCCTTATTCCTGCTGCTACTTTTTTTTTTGATCCAGAAGGCCAGACCATCATGTGCATGTCTCTCCTGTCCCCATTCACCCTTCTAAATGGCTCCAGTAGGCAGTTCTCTTCCCATAACCACTCCTCTGACAACTTCCAACTTCCTAAGTGCAGTACTCAGACTAGTGCCTCCCTGGCTGGATGCAATTTTGTTGTCCAGGCTAACTTCACTGAGCCCGGCCTGGGGCCACTTTGGCAATCTACACAAGTTACCTTAATGTAAGAAAAATTCCTTCACAATGCCTTGATGCCACTTTTTTCTCAATCTTCCCATGGATTCTGTGATTTTTATATCCCTCCAGGCTATATTATCTTTAAATGTCTAATGAAATGCTTTTTCTCTCTATGTAATAAGCAAAAAAGGTTCGTGGTTTATACTTTACCAGTATAAAGTGATTTAAGATACCAACATTTTTTGGCTAATGTCTTGATTTCAATGGTAATCTATAACTGTTCGAATTAAATTGAGATATCCAAGACATAATGAATGCTTTAAAATGTTCTTGGTTGAAAAATTGCCTTCAGCCAAGATGGCGCCTGAGTGAAATAACCTTTCCCAGGCGCTGTGATATTGAATAAAATATACCATAAAAAGAACCTTTTAACCGAGGGAAATAACAACGAAAAAAGTGATATTCAAACCTCAACTTAAAAAAGCCCAGAAAGCGGAGCAGGCTGACAAAGGAAGTCTGCCGCCGCGCCCCCAGCCCCGGGATGCCAGGGGGGTCTGGCTGTGGAGCCGGGACTTGTAGCTGTGGTGATCAACCAGAAGCCATAAGCTACAAACTCCACACAGCGACCAGGCAGTCGTAGAGCGAGCACCCCCAGGACCATACACTCTACGCAGACAGGGACCCCCGAAATAGCCACAACGACTGGAACATGTGGGGCGGCACAAATAGCGTAAGCCCCTGTGGATCTGCCCTTGCTATGCACCGCCGCAGAGAGGGAACAGTGACTATCTACACAGCAGAGCTTGAAGTAGGGCTGCCGTGGACACAGTTCCCTGACAGAAGGAAAGTGAACCAGAGGGAATGAAATGTGATTGGGGCAACGAGAGGGGCTGAAAAAAGCCCAGGAGGAAGAGGGGAGATTGCTCACACCACGAACCGGCGGCCATCTTGCTACCAGCCCTACCCAGCCAACTTCCTGTCAACTATCCAGATGGTCAGTGACCTCTGGCACCCCCCAGCAGACTGGTGAGGAACAGGCTGAGCAGCATGGATCCATAAGTCTGCACCTCCAAGTTGTGGGGGACACTATACAAGGGATAGGCTCAAACACTCGCCCTTCTAGAGCTTAGGAACATTAGGGTGGAAGAATCCAGTGCATGTAGGACACATGGAAAGACCCAGCATTTAGACTGCACACCTGCCAACAGCAAAGGCAGGGAGAGAGACGCAACCAGGCCCTGTGAAGAGCCAAGGGACATAAGCTAACACCCACAAAACCCCCTGCCTGCATTGACAGAAAAAATTTAAGACAGAGACACACTAGAAAATTTAAGCTTGATACTTATGAACTAGCAGTGTCCGTTTTAGGGTCTGGTTGCTGTTTTTAGACTTTAGGATCTTTTTTGTTTTTTGTTCTGTTTTGTGTTGTTTTTGTTGTTGTTCTGGGTTTTTTGTTTGTTTGTTTGTTTTTGTTTTTTTTTTAGTATTAAGTTGTATCGGTTGTTACCCTGTTCTTATTTGTATTGCCTTGATTCTTTTATGTTTTTTTGGATGATTACTTGCTTTGTAATTACTTGCTTAGGTTGTTGAATCTCCTCCTTATCCCTTTTACAAGTTCTCCCACCATTTATATTCCTCTCCTCAGCACTTTACCTTCTCTCATTTCTTTTCTTCTTTTTCCTGTCTCATACCAAGGCCATCTCATACTTCCACACTCAAAACTCTATATTCACTACCAGATTCTCCCAACAGATATAAACTCAAGAGCAAGGGAGCCATGGGAAGGAAAAATAACAAAGAAATAATGAGCTACCACAACCCCTCAATAACAGATCTCACCAACCCAGAATGGCAGAGATTATCAGAAGAACAATTCAGATCTCTAATACTAGAAACAATACAGAATTTTCCGAAAGAAAGCAGGGAAAATTGGAAAGAATTAAAGGAAGAAATAAAGGAACAAATAAACAAAGAATTCGACGACCTGAAAAGAAACCAAAGAGAAGCATTGAAGGAAGTGAAAGATGAAATAATTGAAATGAGGGCCTGAATACAAACAATAAACAGCAGTTTAGATCACATGGAAAGTAGAATATCACTCCTAGAGGATGACCACTCCAAAAATGAATCTATAGTGCATAACTTAGAAAAAAAATATGACAATATGAATTTGACATGGAGGAGATCTGGGCCAATTTTAAAAGAGCTAACATAAGAATAATAGGCATAGAAGAGGGATTAGAAGTGGAAACTTATGGAATAAACAATCTGTTTAAAGAAATAATAACAGAGAATTTTCCAAACATAGAGAAGTCGACACACAGGCTCAGGAAACATACAGAACTCCCTCAAGACAAGACCAAAGAAGAGGTTCACCACGCCACATAGTAATCAAACTGACTAATGTAGAGGCTAAGGAGAGAATCTTAAAGGCAATGAAAGTAAGAGGCCAAGTGACATTTAGAGGCAAACCAATTAGAATCACTCCAGACCTCCAGAATCAAGTCATGAAAGCCAGGAGAGGCTGGAGTAACATATTCCAAACTCTGAAAGAAAATAACTTGCAGCCAAGATTCTCATACCCAGCGAAATTCTCTCTTAAAATTGATGAGGATATAAAAACCTTCCATGACAAACAGAAACTGAAAGAATTTTTGTCTTCCAAACCAGCACTAGAGAAACTGCTTAAAGAGATTGACTACAAAGAAGAACTAACCAGTAAACGTCAGAACCAGAGAAATAAAAACTTCCAGGAAGCAAACAGCTAAGCAAAGAAGAACAAACACTTCTGCAAACAGAAGTCAAAACTCAAAATGGTAGGAATTAAAAATCATCTCTCAATAATCACACTGAATATAAATGGTCTCAATTCCCCAAAAAAAAGGCACAGGGTGGCAAAATGGATCAAACCCCAGAAACCATCTATATGCTGCCTGCAAGAAACACACCTTACAAGCAAAGATTCCCACAAACTAAAGGTGAAGTGCTGGAGTAAGGTAATCCATGCCAATGGAACTTGGAGACAAGCAGAAGTAGCAACGATGATATCAGATAAACTAGACTTCAAACTCAAGCTTACCAGAAGAGACAAAGCAGGTCATTTTTTACTAGTAAAAGGAACAATCCAGCAAGACGATATAACAATTATCAACATATATGCCCCAAATGTAGGTGCACCCACTTTCATAAAACAAACTCTGTATGATATAAAGACACACATAGATCCCAATACACTAACACTAGGAGACTTCAATACTCCTCTTACATCTCTAGATCATTCCTCTAAACAAAAGGTCAGTAGAGATGCCTCAGACCTAAAGAATACCATAAACCAAATGGACCCATTAGACATATGGACTCTTCCACCCAACTACAACTGAATTCACATTTTTCTCAGCTGCTCATGGAACCTTCTGCAACATAGACCATATTCTCGGCCACAAAGTGAGCACTGGCAAATTCGAAAAATGCAACATAGTTCCCTGCATCTTCTCAGACCACAATGGAGTGAAACTAGAAATAAACTCCAGGAAGACCCAAAGTAACCGAGTAAGCACATGGAGACTGAACACCACACTGCTGAATGAAGAGTGGATCATAGAAGAAGTAAGGGGAGAAATTAAAAAATTCCTAGAAACCAATGAAAACAGAGATACAACATCTCAAAATCTCTGGGACACCCTGAAGGCAGTACTAAGAGGGAAATTTATAGCACTGAGTGCCCACATAAGAAGAACAGAAAACCATCAATTAAATAACCTAATGACACAGCTCAAAGCCCTTGAAAAACAAGAACAATCTAGCCCCAAAGCCAGGAGAAGACAGGAAATCATGAAAATCAGAGCAGAAATTAATGAATTAGAGGATAAAAAAATACAGAAGATCAACAAAACTAAAAGCTGATTCCTTGAAAAAAATAAACAAGATAGATAAACCATTGGCCAATCTAACCAAAAGAAAGAGAGAAGTAACCCAAATTACCAAAATAAGAGATGAAAAAGATGATATTACCACCGACAATATGGAAATACAGAAGATAGTCAGAAACTATTTTGAAAAACTGTACTCCAACAAAATGGAAGACCTAGAAGAAATTGACAAATTCCTAGACACATACAACCTCCCTAAATTGAGTCAAGAAGATATCGAAAACTTAAACCGACCAGTAACAATCAAAGAAATAGAAACAGCAATAAAGAGTTTACCATCAAAGAAAAGTCCAGGACCAGATTGTTTTCCAAGTGAATTTTATAAAACATTTTTAGAAGAGCTAATCCCAATACTCCTCAAGCTATTCCGTGAAATAGAAAGAAACGGGACCCTTCCAAATACATTCTTTGAAGCCAACATCACACTAATACCAAAACCAAATAAAGATAGCTCAAGAAAAGAAAACTATAGGCCTATATCATTGATGAATGTACATGCAAAACTGCTAAACAAGATACTAGCAATGCGCATTCAAAAACCACATCAAGAAAATTATACACCATGACCAAGTCGGTTTCATCCCAGGGATGCAAGGCTGGTTCAATATATGAAAAACAATACACGTAATTCACCACATAAACAGACTCAAAGACAAAAATCACATGATCATCTCAAATGATGCTGAAAAAGCATTTGACAAGATCCCAAACCCAGTATTGCTAAAAGCACTACAGAGAATCAGAATAGAAGGAACATACCTCAAAAATCATTGAGGCAATATACAATAGGCCTACAGCCAGCATCATATTAAATGGAGAAAAACTGCAAGAGTTCACACTAAAGACAGGAACAAGACAAGGATATCCATTATCACCTCTTCTGTTTAATACAGTACTCGAGACTCTAGCCAGAGCAATAAGGCAAGAGAAGGAAATCAAAGGGGTAAAAATAGGGAAAGAAGAACTAAAACTATCCCCTTTTGCAGATAACATAATACTATACTTAGAAGACCCAACAAACTCAACCAAAAAATTCATAGAAATGATCAACAAATTCAATAAGGTGTCTGGATACAAAATCAATCTTAAAATATCAGAAGCCTTTCTATATACCAACCATAAATTAACTGAAAAAGTAATTCAGAAAGCAATTCCACTCACAATAGCACCCCTAAAAATAAAATACTTAGGGATAAACCTAACCAAGGAGATTAAAGACCTCTATAAAGAAAATTACAGAAAGCTGAAGAAGGAAATCTATGAAGACCTTAGAAGATGGAAGGATCTACCATGCTCTTGGATAGGCAGAATAAATATCATCAAAATGGCCATCCTCCCAAAACGGATCTACAAACTCAATGCAATACCCATGAAATTGCCAAGGATGCTCTTCACAGACTTAGAAAAATCAGTCCTTAAATTCATCTGGAAAAACAAAAAGCCCAGGATAGCCAAAGTAGTTCTTAGCAATAAAAATCATGCAGGAGGCATCACAATACCTGACTTTAAACTCTACTACAAAGCCATAGTAATTAAAAACAGCATGGTATTGGCACAAAAACAGACACATAGACCAATGGAGTAGATAGAAGACTCAGAAACAGACCCAAAGACTTACAGTCAACTGATTTTTGACAAAGGAGCCAAAAGTATACACTGGAAAAAAGATAGCCTCTTTAACAAATGGTGTTGGCAAAACTGGTTAACCATATGCAGGAAACTGGAAATAAACCCCACTTTCTCACCCTGCACAAGAGTCAACTCAAGGTGGATCAAGGACTTGGAAGTCAGACCAGAGACCTTGCAGCTTGAAGAGGGTATAGGACCAACACTTGAACATATAGGCACAGGTAAAAACTTTCTCAAAAAGACCCCAAAAGCACAAGCAGCTCAAAGGAAGATCAATACATGGGATTGCATTAAACAGCAAAGGAAACTATCAAGAACCTCAACAGAGAACCTACAGAGTGGGAGAAAATTTTTCCAGTTACTCTACTGATAGAGGTCTAATATCTAGGATATACAAAGAACTCAAGAAAATCGCAACTAAGAAAGCAAATAACCCAATCAAAAAATGGGCAAAGGATCTAAATAGACACTTCACAAAAAAAGAAATACAAGTGGCCAATAAATGTATGAGGAAATGTTCCACATCATTGGCAATCAGGGAGATGCAAATCAAAACTACCCTGAGATTTCACCTAACTCCTGTCAGAATGACAATCATAAAAAACACGAACAACAACACCTGCTGGCGAGGGTGTGGAGAAGTGGGAACCCTAATACATTGTTGGTAGGAGTCCAAATTTGTGCAACCACTGTGGAAAACAATATGGAGGATCCTCAGACGAATGGGAATGAACCTACCATATGACCAAGCAATTCCACTACTGGGTATATACCCAAAAGAATGGAAACCAAACTATCAGACCGATGCATGTGTATCCATGTTTATAGCAGCTCAATTCACAATTGCCAAACTATGGAAGCAGCCAAGATGTCCATCCACAGATGAATAGATTACAAAACTATGGGATATATACACAATGGAATTTTACTCAGCCATAAAGAAGAACAAAATCATGTTCTTTGCAGGGAAATGGATGCAACTGGAAAACATTATGTTAAGTGAGATTAGCCAGTAACAAAGAGTAAAGAAGCATATGTTCTCCCTAATATGTGGATGTTAGGGAGAAGATGGGACATAAGAGGGTCCCCAGATGAAAAAGTAGAGACCCTCGATAAACAAAGAGTTGATTTAACCGGAGGGAAGGGACTGGGGTGGAGGGGGGAGAGCATACTAAGGCACATGATGTACTTACACAATTATATCAAGATCACTCACTGAACTGAACTTGAGAGGGAGGGAGGGCGAGGGAGTGGGGTGGGAATTGGGGAAAGGGTCAGATGAGAAATGTGTGCACATTTGTCTTTATCAATTTGTACCTAACAAAAATGTATATATACAAAGCACGAATTTTTACAATAAAAAAATGAATAAAAATAAAAAAAATGTTTTGTTTATTAAAGTTGTTTATTCTGTTATATATATATATATATGTATATAAATATTTTTTCTGAATTCCTTTTATTTTTTTTCCGAAAATTAAATTTTACTCTTTATTTTGTGCTAATTTATTCAATTGTTTTATTTCTTCCACAACACATGTAACAGATTAAATTAAATGGTTTTTGAGTAAATATAATTTTGTGTAAGCAGTAAATTTATGTTCTATTAGATAAGCTGTGGTCCATTTAATGTTAGTCTCATACACAGAATTGAGCTCCAGTCAGTTTATCAGTTTCCCAGAGACTCTACAGCTCTGTATCAGGGGATTATTCGACATTTGCTACACTTTGCTTGGGTCTGGGTTGGCCTTGTGTTCCCAGATGACATCAGGAAAGAAACATTCCTCAGCGACATGACAGGAGAAATGGCCAACAACGGACTGTGTGTTGCATTTGCAGAAAGGATTCCAGAGTTTCCCGCTGAGAATATAATTGACAGTTACTTTTTATTATAAGATTCTCATCTACCACAGTCAGTGTTGCATTTGGTGACACATATTCTCTTCTGAGATTTGTACATAGCATTTTTTGCAATGATCTATTTGATAATATCTGGGTCACAATCTCTTATTGGGATATAACTACATTACCTTTTGTACAAAATCAAAGAAATACATTTTGGTGGATGGTTATCATTTTCTGTCCACATGGATGAGATTCCTGGTTTTAAAGATTTTCTCTTAAAGGTTCACCCTGCAAAATATGGTCTGTGCTGCTGTGCATGCCATTGCCCAGGCACTTCATGAGGAACTCTCACTCTGAGTAGAAAAAGAATCCCTTGAGAAAGATGGGATCCCGGCCCCTTATCCTTGGCAGGTAGCAACAAACTCATGCTTGTGTTTTTCTAGGCCAATGGG
>PVLC010028820.1:0-19336 GCA_004027655.1 Graphiurus murinus
TTATACACTTTAATATAAATTCCTATTTTGTTCATTAAAAAAATATATATTTAGCCAGATGTAGTGTTATAAGCCTGAAATCCCAGTACATAGGAAACTAAGACAGGATGATTGCAGGCTTGAGGCCAGCTTCAGAAACTTAGTGAGACCCTCAGCAATTTAGGGAGATTCTGTTTCAAAGTAAAAAATAAAAAATGTTGGGAGTATAGCTTGGTGGTAGAATGCCCTTAGGTTCAGTTTACAGTACCAAAAGGGGAAAAAAAAGTTATATTTTTTTCTAAATGTATCTGTACAGAACAATGAGCATTTGTATTATATTACAAATTATTTGATATACAATGAAATTTTCCTTCATAAATAAAAAAATCAAAATTAACTAGTACATAAAAATATTATATATTGAATACAAATCAAATACTATTTGAAAGACTTGTTTGATACCTAAATCTAGACAGCTAACTATGCTTTCTCAATTTTCAGCTGCCTTTCAATGACAACCTTAATGTTAAATTATTTCTTTCAAATAAAATATTATGAAAATAGTAAAATAGAAATTAAATCTTGTACTATACCTACAAATATTTCACAGGTAAAGCAGCTGGAAGACAAGTAACAAAATGTTTTCAAAGAGTTATATTTTTACCTGTAAATCTTGGCAGACTGATAAACCCTTTGAGGGTGCTGATTTAACATATATATAGAAGATCCAGAAGTTGTAGTCATCTTGTTTAAAAACCTTCTTTACTTAATGGGCAATTGAACCGACTAGACACTTATCAAAAGAAGAAATATGAATAGACAATAAATAATTAAAATGTTCATTAACAATCACAAAAATGCAACTGAAATACAGAGTTTATCTAACTTCAGTTAGCATGGCAATCATCAAATATATTAACAGCAATAACTGCCTGCAAGGATGTTAGGAAACATAAATTTTTATATACTGTTGATAGGATTGAAAATTTGCACAACCACAGTCGAGATCAGTATGGAGGTGAATCAAAAGACTAGAAATAGAACCATCATATGACTCAGAAATACCACTCCTTGATATCATTCCCAAGTAATTAAACTCAGAATACTATAGTGACACATGTATATCCGTGCTTATTGCATCACAATTCACAATAGCCAAATTATGAACCAAACTAAGTGTTTGTCAACAGGTGAATGGATAAATAAAATAAGTACATTTATACAATGGAATTTTACTGTGCTATAAAGAAGAAGTAAATTATGTTATTTGCAGAAAATAGACAGAACTAGTGTATATTATGCTAAGTGAGATCAGTCAGTCTCAGAAAGTCAAAGGTTGTATGTTTTCTCTCATATGTGGTACCTAGAAAGAAAATAAGAAACAAAAGGGACCTCAATTAAATGAAGAAAGAGACTAATCGAATAGTGGAAGAAGATTGGGGGAGAAAGGTAAGAAGGGAGTAAAGGAGTACTGAGGAAGGAAACAGATCAAATAGTATTATGTCCACACTTAGAGGTATCAGTACCAGTCCAACTAACATGTATGAGCAGGTAGGAGGAGGAAGCAGAGTGAGATACGGAGAGAAAGATACCAAGTGATGTGTGCATGTCTGAATGTTCCACTTTGAATCTCATGGTGACATATAATTACAATACACCAATAAAAGTATAAAGAAGTTTCTTAGAAAATGAAATATATGCATCTAAACTACATATTTTATACTGCCACCTTTTAGCAAACATTTTAAGTAACAATTTAATTGCGGTTTTGAAACAACAATAATAATTCCTGTCAATGGATGCAGCAAGCCATATAGTGAGAGAAAGAAAGAGATAGATAGATAGACAAAAACCACCAATGCTTGAGTCAGAAATCCCTTTCCTGTTCTTTGCCATTTAATACGTTTGTAATTTGTATCAATCACAATCTATGAGTTTCAAATTCTTCATGAGTAAAACAACCATAAAGTATTGGCTTTATATATTGCTCAATATTTTATATTAAATGGGAAAAATATTTTATGAACTAGAGAGCTTTATGTTATTTTTTAATATTTCAAAAAATTAAATATGATTTTTGTCTTTTCAACTCATCTTAATTATTTGATCATTAAAGGGATATATAAATGGCTTCACAGCCTGTCTTAGCTAACGGACACTATTAAAGAAGAAGAAAGTATTCATGGATATGAAGAACAAGCATATCTTGTATCATTTTATATACTTTGTGTCTGCCTTGGTCATTCTCAAAACTTATTGGTGGAGGTAATAACAGCACAATGTTAATACATCCTGGCCTTGGAGCCTTATTGTTTGCTTTTTATTACATCATAACTATCCGCTTTTGTCTTTGTTTCTTATATGTTTCAGTTTTGTTCTATTTTGTTTCAAATCAAAGTTTTACATTTAAAAAACCTTAATTGAGGGGTTATTCAATTATATACTAAAAGATTCTCTGTGGATAAGCATCATATATTAGGAAGTACAAAAAATTAGGAGTCAGGAAACTTCAAGGTATGCCTTTGATCTACCAATGAATACTTGAGCTTTGGAAGAAAAATTCACTCCTCTAGGTTAGATATATTTCTACTTGAGTAACAAAAGTGCCATTCCAGCCCAAAGTGTCCTGAATTTTATCATACGTCTTACCAAAAATACTTGTAACTATAACACAGACTAATTTTCAGGTAACTTCTCTGACTGCCTCAGTACTTACTATCACAAATTATTTTTACATGTGTGCTGAGTGTTGGATGGAGCATCTATGTCTTACACTCTTGCAGCAGAGTGGGAACAATTTTTCATCCCATGTTAATTTGGTATAGAGCATAACATCAAGTGACAATCAAAGTCTCCCTCCATGCTCCAAAGGATGCAGTTTTTTATACCAGTTCTGTAATTTAGTTAGAAGATAGACTGAAATGTGTTCATTATAGGAACCCAAGCATAATGCCTAATTCAATGAGGTCATCATATGCAGGGATAACATACTGATTCTTTTTTTTTTTTTTTTTTGCAGTACTGGGAGTTGAACTCAGGGGCATTCTACCTCCGAGCTATACCCCCAGCCCTATTTTTTATTCTTTATTTTGAAACCGAGTCTCACTAAGTTGCGGAGTGTCTCACTAGGTAGCTGAGGCTGGCCGCGAACCCGGATCCTCTGGTCTCAGCCTCCCGAATGCTGGGATTACAAGTGTGCGCCACCACGCCTGGCTCATACTGATTCTAACTAAGATAAAAATGAAGATAAGCAATTCTCATTTCATACTACATACCATAAAATACTTCCATTCAATATATATTTATAATCATAAGTGGAATATCTCTTCTCTTGTAGACTCTAAACTCCCTCAGGGCAAGATCTGTCCTCCTCAACACTTCATATTTACATAATAGACTCCTAAACTTCCAGTGAATGAAATTTTGGGGAAATTTAACTGTTTAGGATACTGGACATTGTTTCCAAGTCTATGAGTTGCTTATCTCTGAGTATTTCCCTTACAAGATACTAGTCAACTATAGATTTTAACTTTAAGAGATAAAGACTGGGGAGGGAACTGGCTACTTTTGTGTCATTTTCTACCTTGATGGTTGAAAGCCTCAAGAAAACTGAGCTCAAATTGTTTTAGGCCTTTAAGAATTTACCCTAAAATATTTAAATATCTGATTGGTATTAAGGAAAATTATGTTACTATCTCATAACAGCCTTTCCAAATCAAGGGAAGGACTTCTTAGAACACAATATTAAAATTTTAAACAGCCTTTTCAATAGCATTAATATAAAATTAAAAGAAAAAGTAAAAACAAAAAAAAGAAGCTCATAGCCGGGCGTGGTAGCGCACACCTGTAATCCCAGTACTTGGGAGGCTGAAACAGGAGGATAGCAGGTTTGATAATAGCCTTAGCAAACAGTGAGACTCTCTTCAAACTAGTGAGACCCTGTTTCCAAATAAGAAATAAAATCAGGCTGGGGGTGTAGAATGCCTCTGGGTTTAATCCCCAGTGCCACCAGGAAAAAAAAATCCACACTATTTTACTATACAGACCAATAACCTTGATCCTTGATCATTGTTGCCTTCTTTCTTACCTGACAATGCTATCTCTAGTTTTCTAACCCTGTGTTCTCAGACAAAACTAAAACTCCACGGTGTAATCAATTGTTAAAAACAAATCCTCTCTCATCAAAGAGATGTTGAGCAAAAACATTGGTAATGCTGGCAGTTGTTAAGTGCTCAATTTTTACCTCTTACATTTTCCTGTATATTAAAACCTTGTTGGGGGGGCTGTCTGTGATAACTGTTCTTAATGCAGAGGAGAACCACTCTAAATTTGAAAGAGACAAAATGTGTTTAATAAATTTATCTGTAGATTCATGTTCAATTCCAAAGAACCTCTCTGTAATCATTAAATGTATTAAACAAATGGAAAAAGACAAAATAAGGAATGTCTAGAAAAAGGAGAGGAAGGGAATAAGATAAACAAATACAGGTGTGTATGGCTCATATGGATGACATGCCACTGAGCTTTCTGAAAAGTAACACTAGAGAAAGTTAATATCAGTCCAGTCATCCTCATTATCTCATTAAATAAATGTATTTGTTCTCTGGGAAGCAAAGATTTTTCTTATCACTAAAAGTCATTTTTTATATAAAATATGAAAGTATTTATAGACATGCATGTGTAGGCACACACATACACACAAACACACATACCCTATTTTTCCAAATAAAAAATTCCTCCCAGACAGGTAGTTTATTTCATGGGCACAATGCTAGCAAACTTTGATCCAAATAGTTGGTTAGTTCCCCCAAATGACCTGAAACATTATATTTGTTAAACAATAGTTTCATATTATTGCCTTACCCCACACTTGGTATCCACGTTTATACTTTCTGCCCTCTAAAATTGACTGTTTTGGGTACCTTGTGTTAAAGGAATTATACAATATTACTTCTTGGTGTCTGGTTTATCTCTCTGATGGGAATCTTTTCAAGATTGCAGATTACAGCATGTATCAGAATTTTCTTGTGAATAATATTGCAAATGCATGAATATAGTACATTTTGTCTTTCCATGTATTCATCAATAGACATGTGGGTGTTTTTTTTTACCTTTAGGCTACTGTGAATCTGTACAGTACAAATACGTATTCAAGTCCTTGCTATCAGTTATTCTGGGTAGAAAGCTAGCAGTTGAATTTCTGTATCATATGGTGATTCTATCTTTAATTTTTTGAGGATCTACCATGTATTCCAAATATGGATGTCTTGTCAAAAGCAATACAATACTATTTAATTTTTCCACATCCTTGCTAACATTTGTTTTAATTCCAGTTTAGATAGTGGCCATCCTGATGGCTGTTGAAGTGACACTTCATTATGGCTTTGATTTGCATTTCTCTGATGATTAGTGATATTTAGCATCGTTTCTTGTGCTTTTTTCACAATTTTAATTGTAGTTTTTTGCTTAATTTGATATTACATCAACATTTCCATCTCTCCTATTTAACTTGAACTTCTAGACATACTTTAAAAACCTGTTATTACATTGTACTGTAAATCAAATGCAACCTTTGCTCTTAAAATGTTCAGATATCAACTGTTTTGTGTAATAAAATAAAATGTGTTATCAAAGAAGTTATATTGCATTTGGATGAAAATTTGTACCCAACAAAAATGGTGCATCATTTTTGCTCATTTTTTGTGACAACTCTTACAATATCACCAACAGACTCATTTATCACCTTTAATGTTCACGCCTATTTCCTAATGAATGAACTTAAACGTTTTAGTCACATTCTTAATATGATTTCACACATTGAAGTGCAAGCTGTTGTTTACTACATGATCAAGGTAAAGGGACATTGGATTATGAATATTTAAGTTGCCACCTGTTTTACTATCCAGTATCATTTTCCAATTTTAAATGCATCACATAGATATTTATCTATGAGCTTGTTATAGTCATAAATAACTTAGATAGCATTAAAACTGTGCCTATCCATCTGAACTCATGGGGAGATGAGACTGCTCTGCTCTGTTAGATTCCACTCAGCTCATCTATTAACACACTTCAATTAAACAACGTATGTCACCGAGCAAGTACCTCTTAATCATTTTCACTCTGGTTTTACCCCACAAACTCCTTTTATTCTGAATCTATGTTGTGATTTGAATCTCTAGGGGAGATCAGAGTTCTCTCTCTAATAATTTTGGCTAATAAATATTGTATTACAAATAAGTAATAAGCCCAGAAGAAAGTAGACATCTGGGCACAGCACAGGATAAGAGTGGATACAATAGTAGGTCACAATTTCAATTCTTACTTGTTTATTTTTATACTTTTATTAGTGCATTGCAATTATACATCATAGTGATGTTCATTATGACACAAACAGACATGCACACAGCACTTGATATACTTCCCTTATATCCCACCCTACTATTCCCCCTCCCCATACATGCTAGTGAAACCGGTAGTAATCCCTTTATATATTTTTAAAGCATTATTAAACTGTTTCTTTCTTCAATCTTCCCTTTCACCCTCCCCATCTTCTTCCCCCAATCCCTTTCCACTATTTTACTGGTCTCTCTCCACATTTTCACATTTTTATAAAGTGTATAAACTGGCAGGTATTCCTTGTCCTAAAGTTAGAAACTAAGAGATTGTAATCAAGAGGTGGTTTTCATGTAAAAAGTGGTGGCACACGCTTGTAATCCCAGCATTTAGGAGGCTGAAACCGGAGGATCTGGGTTCGCGGCCAGCCTCAGCTACCTAGTGAGGCTCTCCGCAACTTAGTGAGACCCTCTTTCAAAATAAAGAATAAAAAATAGAGCTGGGGGTGTAGCTCGGAGGTAGAATGCCCCTGAGTTCAATCCCCAGTACCGCAAAAAAAAAAAAAAAGTAGCAACACACTACAGAGGATTTAAACAGCTGAGAGAAGATAATCCACAAGGAATCTACTTTGCGATAACAGAGAATGACTTTAGCCTATTAACCCATCATACAGCCAATGCTTTTAACTTCACTAAGTTTCTCTGCTTCAGATCTGGAGACTCTGGGGAGGCAGCAGTGCCACATTCCTGAATCAGCTATTTCTTCCACAACTGCATTGACATTCCATTCTAATTTCAATTCTGGCACCATCACTTTTCATTTTCTTGCTGCACTGCTATCTCTGTGGACCCATTTCCTTGTTCAGATATTCATGTTTGTAAGATGTCTTGTTTCTTTGTCAACTTGATACAAGGAGGCAATGTAAGCTTTGCAGCTTGTGTATGATCTACATAACAGATGTACACACAATGACCCATCACAGACACACTTAGAAGGTAGATGAATACAGAGTGACCAATCACAGACAGATTTATAAGGAAGCAATGAGATAGAGCACTGGTCATGATACTGGTCTTTCATCTACACAGCAATCTGTGGACAGAAGACCAAATGCCGAAGTTGTCTTTCATATGAATTACTCACAGCTTATATATCATGGTAAGTTGAATTTCATCCATGTTGGAAGAAGGATATTTAGCTAAACCATAATACCTTAATGCATTCATTTCAAAACTGCAACATGAGGACAAATTGTGTATGGTGTGTCTGTATCTTTATGTATGTATACATTCTAAATTTTTTTGAGTTTTTGGTACCCGTCAGATTTCCTGATTGAAATAGAAATGTGAGGATTCTTATGTTTCTAAACTCTACTTCTATAGCTGATCCAAGCCACTGTTAGTGGGGTAGCTTTCCTCTTATTACCCCATCTAAAAACATCTGTCATTAAACAGATGTGTCATCCTGTCAGCCAAAAATGCACTCTTCCTTTCATGGAATTAAACTGTGAACAGCAAGTATAATTACTTAAAATCTGCTCAAATCAAAATACATTACCTGCTATGTGATAAGAATATATATGTCATATATTATAATATTGTGTGACATTATCATGGCCTAATTAAAATATATAGTAATGATATGTAGTATTGTTTTATTAATGTATATATTTTAATGTAAACATACTATTATTCATAATACATGTCATAGCCTTAATACTCAATAAGTTTCCAAAAAATCCTATGATAATTAATAAATATAAAAAGGGACAATATATAATAAACTATATTAGATGATAAATTCCTGTGATTAACTAGATAATATATACTTATGTATTTTCCAACCACCAAGCTGGCTGACCATCAAAACCACTCAAGGTACTATTCCATAAGGTTTGATGTTCCTGGAAACAAAATTAGACCTATCAACATTCAATATTCATGGATATAGTCTAATAATATACATATATATATGTATATATATATATACCCTTAGTTGTTAGTGTGATTTAAAATCCATTGTGATAGATAGTATGCATGATGCATGTATGCATCACAATTTGAAAATTAATGAGAACTCTTATAGTAAAACCAGCTACCTAACTGCTGCCTTAGCAAAGAAGTAGAACCTAGGAAACACCTAAGAATGGATCAAAAAATAGGAATTCATTCCAAGCATAAAGAAGGAAGAAGGATGGGGGAATAAATAGAAAAAGTAATTATTAGAATGTGTATGGACTATTTAGAAATATTAAAAATCAAAACTGTAATAGATATGTGTAGGGTTGGAAAGAGAAAAGAATCATACTTGTGCAAAGGTAGGGCTGATGATAGAAGGCTGGCTGGGCATGGGGATAATGGTGAGGGAAATAAATGGAAAATAATACTGAACCAAAGCAACAATGTTCTTATTAAAGCTCAGTGTGACCCAGTTCGTAAGGCTAAAATCAATTTGGTATACATATCTGTCTTTTGTAAAACTGTCCTTAGGTTTCTCTACCCATCTATAAATTTTAAAATTCATCAGAACTCCTAAGGCTTTCATGAAGCAAATTACCTTTTATGCCTCCCTAACCACCCAATCCCATTCCTTAGAAACTAAATAAATTCTGCAGCAGCAATATCCCCCAGTAAATAAAGTCTGCAAGGCTGAATTCCCTCTCCAGGCCTTTCAGACATGGCATCCTTGGGTACCTTCTACAATAATAAAACTACAAACATGGATCCTTCCTCTGAAACATCAATGCATTTTCTTCAGAAGAGTGTTTCGCTCCAATTTATTCACAGAAATATATACTAGAGTCCCCAAACTGTGGAATAGGCTACTGCATTGAGAGGTGGTGATCAAAACACCCTTTCTTACAACTTATTGTAATTTTGGAAGTAGTTCAATTGTATATCAGATAGAGACCATCCTCCCTATGCAAAGACACAATATGCTACAGCAGACAGTTTCTACCCTTCTCTCTGCCCAGACACAGCCTGCCATGTTCATTCACACATCACAGTTGCATGACTTTCCTGTAATTCATGAGGCTGTGAGGAGACAGAAATGAAACCTATGGTGGCACATGTCTGTAACCCCAGTACTTGGGAGGCTGAAATAGTAGGATCAGTTTGAGGTCAGCCTCAATAACTTAGCGAGATTCTCTTTGAAAATAAAAGATTAAAAAAAAAAGAAAAGGCTGGAGGTTTACCTATGGGGTACAACTCAAAAGTAAAATGCCCCTGGGTTCAATCCCCAGAACCAAGGAAGAAAGAAAAGGAAAAAAAAGGAAAGAAAGAAAAAAAAGAAAGAAAGAAAACCTGGAAGGATTCACAGTCTAGTTAAAAACAAAACAAAACTATAATTAAGCCTGCATTTAAGAATTGCCATCTGTTTCATGCCAGGCAGGCACTAGAGAGTGAGTAGTATAGATTCAAGGGGGGAATTGGAAGCTCTACATGACTGGTATTAGAAAGTACAGGAATTTTAAAAAGCCTAATCAAGAAAAGGACATTAATCAGTCATGAAAAATGAATCAGTGTCTATCCAAAAGATTAAAAGAGTAGTTCTTTTTAGAGAGAGAGAGAAAATGTGTGAACAAAGATTTAGCTCTGGCTTTTCAAACAGGATACCTACTCTTTTCCCTTCCCACAAATCCTGTGGACATTATGTCACTGTATCTTTCCAAGAATCTTCTTATGCGATATTATTTTTAGTTCAAATATAGTGAAGAAAAGCAACATGGCAGGAATTCAAACCTAGGTCCATCTACCTCTGGAGGCTCAGCTTTGGAACATTTTTCTACAGAAATAGGTTGAGACTCAAAATGCAAGCCACATTTCTGGTTGTTATAGGATAGTGCTTCAAATACTTCAGATATATTTGCAGATTTTTTTTTTAATTTAAAATGATCTCCAAAGGACTTTTATCAGTTAAAATATCACTTTATACATACTTTTTTTTATAACAAAGTAGAAAATTTCTTTATACTTTTGAGTTTTATGGTAAATTTACTCAGGCACTTGCAAAAGAATTTTAACATGCAATAGTAAGAAGAATACATTCCAAATATTCTAGTAGTTTAAAGGTATGCACAAGGGGAAAACGGTACTTAGTAAATGCATTATACTTTTACTCATGTTATTGATTGCCTTGAAAAATAACTGAAATTTTTGAAATATTTTCTAGAAATACAAAATATACATAAACTTTTGCCAAAGTGTGTATATTCATTTAACAGCAAAACACATTTTCTTGGTGAATATAATATTCTTCTAGGAAACAGAAAAAATAACTTACTATTAACCATAGAGGGAAATTTTAAGTTGTTTTCAGTATGTGTAATCCTTAAATCCAAGACATTCTTGAAGTCTTTCTAAGTAATATTTCAAATTGTTCATCACCATGAAGGAAAACCCACAATCCAATGGGCATTTTTAGAGGGTGCTCCTCTAACCTCTAGAGTCCAGCAGTAGCACGTTTGCTCTAGTTTCTACAACACTTGCAAAAATCTTTGCTCTAAAACAGGACAGAGCTTCAAAGTAAGGATCACATTAGAATATTCATATTTTCCTAGATAAATGCAAATACATAAAGACCAGCTCAGGTGTTCCCGCATGGGGAGAGCTTATCTTGAACTTCTTTGTATGAAGAATTTAGTGGTGCTTCTGTTTGCTCCATTCTGTATCGTGCACAGCTTTTATTGCAACTCTTATCCCATTTCACTTGTACTGGCGGATTCCTTGAAGACATGGAACTACATTGACTCATGCTGGATCCCCAGGAACTGATTCAATGTGTGATGTGTAGCAGCTATTCAGCCAACTTTGTTTAATGAAAAAAGATGTGATTTACTCAGCCATGCTATGAGTCAGTGTTTTAGAAACCTGAAAATTAAGATTGAAATAATTTTTCAAATTCTTGATTATAAATTAATAACATGGTTGAAAACTAAAATGACTTAGGAACATTCATATCATATAATTTTTCCTCCAATAAATTTTGTTTGTCTTGATATTGGTGTCTCATGTATAAATTATACCACCACTATTACCCATATATACATATATACGTATATGTATATAGCCATAAATATTTTTCAGAACCCCTAATATTTCCTATTCCACCCCTTTCTTGAGGCAAATTGGGTAGAAAACTATGACTAAATTATTTTAAAAAAACAGTGGTCTGCCAAGCATGGTGGTGCACACCTGTAATCCCAGTACTTGAGAGGCTGATAGAAAAGGAACACAGGTTCCAGGCCAGCATACTGCAACTTAGTGAGAGTCTCTGCAACCAAGCAAGACTCTGTGTCAAAATAAACAATAAGAAATGTTGGAGTATAACTCGGAGGTAGAATGCCTCAGGTTCAATCTCTAGAATAAAAATAAGTAAATAATAAATGTAGTTTATAAATTTTAATAAATTCAAATTTGGTTTTGATCAGAGGAATCATAATGTGTGAATGATACATGAAGGATAAATCTTAGTTAAACAAATTTAAGCAAGAAGCTCATTTAGACACCTTCAACATTGAAAATGCTAGTCCTTCTGTTTCAGAAGAATAATCTAATAAATAGAGCTAGTAAAGAAAATGGGAGTATGCTGACTTAGTAAGGCCCTATAGGCAGTCTAGAGCCAAGGACTGCCATATGGAAGCCTGTCATTCTATTTTTAAAGTGAAATTAAGAGAACATAAAACATTTAGTAAACATGAATCCTAACTTTAAAAAATGTGCTACAAAAGATGTCTTGCTAATAAAATTAATGGAAATAGAAAATTTATTTCTTACTTTATTTATTTATTGAAGTGCTAGGAATCGAACTCGAGTGCATTCTACCTCTGAGCTACACCCCAGTCCTTTTTTTATTTAAAGAGTCTTGTTAAGTTGCCCAGACTAGCCTTAAACCTGAAATTCTCCTACCTCCTGAGTCTCTGGGATTACAGTTCTATATCACTACTCCCATCTTATTTATTTTAGTTTTAGATGTGCATTTTTCTCATACACACACACACACACACACACACACACACACACACACTTGATTATTTATTTATTTATTTTGGTTTATTTTGGTACTGGGGATTGAGTCCATAGGCATTCTACTGCAGGCTACAACCCCAGGCCTATTTATTTATTTATGTATGTATGTATGTATGTATGTATTTATTTATTGGAACAGAATCTTCCTAGGTTTCTGAGGCTAGCCTCCAACTAGCAATCCTCCTGTCTTAGTGTTACAAGTACTGGGATAATAGGCATACACCACCATGCCCTGCTAGTTTATTTATCTAAAACTGTACACACATGCACCCACACAAGTAGACAAATACACTCTGCCAAAATTTAGAGGGCCATATGATTACAGAGATGAAGGAAATCAAACAAAAATTTTATTAATGCCATAAAATGGAGATTTCATTCCTTCCACAGCATTCATGAAAATAATTATTACATTAAGACACAAATAAAATGTTATTAATAAAAATAAACACAAAGTCTGAATTTTCTAACCACGACTGCTAATCTCATAATGATGTAAGCTGTCAATTATGGGAACAAAGATGATCTCCAATTCTTAGTGTGTGAGACAGAAAGTAGAAACCCTTTCCTCCTGGGAAAAGAAAGAACAAAAACAAAAAGAAATTAAAAAAAGGAATCTACCTTATTTGGCTGACAGGACAAAAATCACTACTGAGTCAATCTCTAGATTCTGAAGAATGTGACAGGCTGCCAATATGAGTCGTAAGCTAGTTGCAAGATTTCTCAGTGTTGACACTCTTGATACTGGGTCAAATATTTATTTTGTTGTGGGAGAGCTATCCTGTACATAATATATGCTACATCCTTTGTGACCTTTACCTATCAGAAGCCAATGGAACCCCCACATTTGTAGCAATCAAAGGGTCTCTCTCTCTCTCTCTCTCTCTCTCTCTCTCTCTCTCTCACACACACACACACACACACACATATTTGCATATGCCTTTTACACAATGGCCTTTGAAAATTAATTCAAGAGATTTCAAGTTTAAAAATTAAACCTTAATAGAACCATCATTTGGACTATTCATCAGTAATAATCTATAATATTACAGGATGGAATAGTCCCTCTATGTTATCATGTCTAGCTCCTCAATGTCACAGCTGAGGAAGCTAGGACCTACATTACTTGAATGACTTGCCTAAAGTTCCTCATACAGCTAGACAATAGCAAAACCAGCAGACCAACTATTTTCTATTAACATACATCTTTTTCATTTGAAATCAAGTCTTTAATTTCAAGCATTATTTCCTAGAAGAAATTGCCTTTTCATTCACTCAGATATTAGCCAATTCTATGATAGCTTAAATAAAAGACCAGTCAACGGATGATGACTGTCAAGAGACAGAGAATTCCAGCTAACATAATTAAATATACTTGTCCATAGACTAGATGCCCCCAAGAAAAGGCAATTCATAGATAACAATGGGGCCCATAACAGAAAAATTAAGTAGACATGTTGACTATATCATTTGAAATCTCTCCTTTTGGTTAATTAGGTTTTGTCAGCTTTCCTACTTAGTTTGAGTAACTTATATGATTATTATGTTTACTGGCATCACTTTCCTAGAATAAAGTATATAGATTCCCTGTTCAACTTGGAAAGAAGTTTATTTGCATTATTAGCAATAATTCTGACCTGATTCTAATCAAATTCCAAATCTAACTTTATAGATATCCTACAGTAATGAAGATCGGAATGCCAGTGCTCAAAATGTAGTTCACATGAATATTTAGGTAGAAACAAGTGCCTGCTCATCCTATTTTTAAATTCAGATCTCCAAGGAGTGAGAGGATAATGTGGAGCCTGGATTGGAAGTTAAACATGCAAGGCCTGTGCATTTGGAGCAAGTTAGGTCACACACACTGTAGCCAGGGTAAGAGATCTGGTTAAACTATCATAGTGTTAGAGACCAGCAATGAATATGACTACCATGACAGGTCAAGGCTTATAAGGTGTGAGGAATTTGCTGTGATTTTTCTCTCTTCTATATAGTTTCCCAGTCTTTTTTTTTTTTCTTTTCTTTTTTTTGCGGTACTGAGGATGGAACCCAGGGGCATTCTACCTCCGAGCTACATCCCCAGCCCTAAATTTTATTCTTTATTTTGAAACAGGGTCTCACTAAGTTGGAGAGGGCCTCACTAAGTAGCTGAGACTGGATCCTCCTGTCTCAGCCTCCCAAGTACTGGGATTAGGCGGGTACCACCATGGCTGGCTAGTTTCCCAGTCTTAAATCTAAAAATAACCTTTTGTTTTCTGCTGGTTCCTACTCGGAGATCCTCATCTCAGGCAAGTAGCAGTGTCTCTACATAATGTCAGTATCAAACTTAATTCTTGTCAGCCAGGTGAATTCTGTGCCTTATTTAGATCCCCACCTATTAATATACAAACATTTTTGTTGGGCTCCTGATTCTACGATGTGGTTATCCTATGCTCGTGTCAGTGATCCCAATTTAATCATCGACTTCCTATTCCCAGATCCCTTCCCTTGGTTCTTTGCTCTATTACTGGCACCCATGCTCAGGTGATAGTATTTGCCTGTTTCCTGTGACTTGTCCTCTAGACTAGAAAGCTTCTTATGTCTATCTTCAATCCATAAATCTGTGATTAGGATGGGTCATATATAAATGATCATGGCATTTCTGGATTCCTTTTCTTTTGCAAGCTATTAGTTCATAAAGAATCAGAGTACATTTCTATGAATAATAACCCCAGATCTCTATGTTGATGGACTTTGAATTTTCTTCTAAAAAATCTCAAATCAGAGCCAGGCATGTGCTTCCATGTGCCTGGCATCTAAGGAGAGCTCAAAAGAGAATAAATTTATTTTGCATTTTTATTAGTGATAGTCATATTACAGTATTCTGATACAAAATCCATGATGTCCTTAATATTTAAAAAAATCACAAGTATTTACAATTAGAATAACCATCAACTAAGAGGCTGGCTTCTATATTCACTTCCCCAGAATCCAGTCTTGTCTAGAACCTTCATTTGATGGAATCAATTACCTGACATAGTTATGTTTACCATTTAGTTTTAACTGAATGACAATATTGGGACTCAATGTTGAACATCTTCGTTCCTGAGCTACACAGTCTCTTAATGTTACCAGATCTACAGTCAGAGTTCCCTTAATATGTGCCCAATAATTAATGAATGTGACACTAATGAAAAAAATAACGAAGCACATCAGCAAAAAGCACAGTGTCATATCTTTTTATTCTGAGTGTAACACATGGGAAAATCAGATTATTTAATATTAAATGAAATGGATAACAGTTCATTCTAACTCCTCTTCATCTAGAAATATTTTAAAGATCTCTATCAATCAAATTTTTCAAGTGTTTGTGGAATTCAGTTATTTACCAGAAATAGGGTAAACCAAGTAAGACAAACAAAATTTAATATATTTTAGGAGAAAAGAGGTTAGAAAAGAACATTCCTTTTACACCATGTATAAAGGAACAGTGAAATTGATAATCTCAGGATTTTGCTTTGTATTGAATTTTCTAACTGAAAAGCCTCGGGCAGTACTTTTTCAACAATGGTGTTTTTTTCATATATGACTTTAATAAAGACAGCACATTGCCAGTGTCTATGAAATGGTAGATGAGCAAATTGCTCTGTGTTTTACTGCTCACTCAACTCCTGCATTCATAGTGTTTGACACATAGGGCTTAAATGGGAACACTTCTTTTTTTTCTTGGAAACATCAATTATTCTGGAAACTTAAGTGAAGCATATTAGGTTGGTTGAGCAGATACAATACTAGTTTTTTGTTGTTGTTGTTGTTTTGTGTGTGTGTGTGTGTGTGTGTGTGTGTGTGTTTCTTCTCCTTCTTCTTCTTTGTATTGTGTGTATATGCCTGTTGGGGGGATGAGTGGAGGGTGGAGATGGGGCCTTGGAAATACAGAATACATTCCAGAGAAGCAATCCCATGACTGAGTTCAGAGGAGAACAAAAGGCACAGATGGAAGAAAGGCTCAACACAGAGGTGTTTTACTTCTAAGCTATACCACCAGCTCTATTTTGTTTTAATTTTAAAACAGGCTCTCACTAAGATGCTGAGGGCCTTAGTAAGTTGTTGAAGCTGGTCTCCAACTTATGTAGTGTCCACAGAGGTGTTAGCAAGGAAAGAAAGATACTCCATTATGTTGACTATGCAGTATTTTAAATTTTGAATTTAAATTCAAAATCATTTCAATACTAAGCACAGTTTCTGGAATTGTCCAACATTCATCCATCCAATGACCCTTCCTACATGTCACTTGTCCTCTCATTCAATTTGGCAAGCCCATTACTTCTCTCCTGAAAGCAGTCAATTAGATAATGGAGTCAATCTCTCAGGGGTCAGCACCTGCTGTCCAATTAGTTTCTGCTTGAGCCTTTCTTCCATCTGTGCCTTTTGTTCTCCTTTGAACTCAGTCATGGAATTGCTTCCCTGGAATGTATTCTGTATTTCCAAGGCCCCATCTCCACCCTCCACTCATTCCCCCAACTATTCTACTTCTCTTTTCCAGTTTGCTGAATGTGCACATATTTTACTTTTCCAGGGAGTCAGGCAAGATAGAGTACCTATACAAATAGACCCTTTCAGCAGACTCAACACAATTTTTTTCTAAAGAGGATTGATTATAACCTATTAGACCCTCAAATTGCATAAATTGACCTTAGCAATAAGTAACATGGTTTTTATTTTAGTGACTGGTGCCAATAAATCCAAGATCCAGATTGTAATTATTATTTAGAACAGCTATCTATATCCTGTTATTTGACACAATTTGATCCCCCCGACTTTATGTTTATATTTAATTATATGTGTATATTATTTGACTGTCCTTCATTTTAATTAACAATTATTCTTATCTATTTGTATGTTATAAAAAATGCATCCTAATAATCAAGAGAGCCTTAAAACTAAGGCAATTGAGAAGGAAAAAGTGACTATAAAAAAGCCATAATTTGGTGAAATAGATGTTTAGGAATCAAGTCAATGTTCCTCTCACTTTTTCCACTTCCTATTTGCTTATTTTGACACTACACCCTGGGAGAAAATCTGTGGTAAAATATTCTAGAATACAGTAACATTTAATGTTTAAAAATATTAGAGTATATATATTTTAGTCCCACAGACTATCTTATGCTAACATTCTTTATAATAATAAATATTTTCAGTAATGGAGTGAATTCTTGTTGAATATAAAAACTGCTGCCACATAAAATTTCAAATCTTAAGTGTAGTAATACTACTGTTTTTATAATATTGTTATTTTGAAATAGTTTCTGACAATACTGTATGCTGGTTGTAAAGACTATTCTATTCAATGTCTCCTCACTCAACTAGCTATCCTTCTAGATAGACTAAAGGAAAGTTGTATCAATTCCAACAAAGTCTTTGGCTAGGTTCTGTATCACCAGTCCTGAAGGTACTTTGTGCTGGAGCTGCTCAGATTTGGTAGCTGAATCTGAAGGGTCTGAGATACTGAGAGATGTAAATTATAATGTTTTTAAAAAAATCATCTGTTGCTAAAGATAAACTCATACAAGATAAGAATAAAATGATAGGCAAATATAATCACACTATATAAGGTCTACTTCTTGCTTAAGAAGATAGTTGTAATAAAATAATCATACTTTTCAAATGCTGTATTCCAATTAGTATCAGATAGGGATATAGGAATCTCTTCATTATCTGCATGAGATATGGTGTGAGAACTCCACATGCTGTGTTTCCTTCCTATATACATATGCATCCCTATTATAAGGTTTAATTTATCATTTAAGTACATCAAAGGATTATTAACAATAACTGAGAGTCAGGTAGAACAATAATAATATATTCTAATAAAATACATAGCATTATTGTCTATGTATTTCAGGGATCTTAGTATGTAAAATCAAGTTTACTGGATCAGTAGCACTGTGATACCTCGGTAGATGTTCTCCTAACAGAGAGAGCTGCTCAGAGGCTACTGGATGAGTAGGGCATATAGGGTGGGTACACTTAACAAAGGGATGATTCACCTCTTGGGCAGGACCAAGCAGTACTGCACAACATTTTATCACATTACTCAGTACTTATGCATTGTTTAATTATTGAATTTTCCACTTAATAGAATCAAACCACAATTGATGGAGGGAAACTGAAACCACAGAAAGTGAAACAGCAGACAGAAGAGCACAGCATTACCATAGGCCCAGCTGCTTCATTGTGCGATGTATTTCTCTCAGTAAATGCTCCTTATATAACTTATGATGCCCAATGTCTAAGCTAAAGTGTGTTTAACTCAGCTTAGTTCCACGCATTTTCATTGCCTCTATTTCCAGCAAAGTTATTCTTTCCCTCATTTCTGACTTTACTTCCTCTGTAGAAACTTTCTATAGGCAAGGTTAACTATCTATGCAAAGAAAAGGTTTGACTTTATCTTGCTTACACATATTATACAAAATATGACTGTCTTCAAAATATTAAATTGGCATTTTAAGATCTTATTTTCTTATGCTTTCTATAAGTATAGATTTCTGTATCTATAAGAAAGCATACAGTAGGGTTATCTATACCTTTGCCACTTTTACATATGGAACACTTCTAAGATGACTAGTATAAACTGAAATGCTCTCTAAACATAAAATACAAATAATATTTTACTTTATTATTTTGCATTGGGGGAACAAAATCAGTGCTTGGTGAATGCTAGGCAAGTAGCTTACCACTGAGCTGCAACACAAGTTCACAGGCTATATTTTAAATAATGTAAAATATATCATTAATAATTCTTTTTTTTTTTTTGCAGTACTGGGGATTGAACTCAGGGGCATTCTACCTCTGAGCTACACCCCCAGCCCTATTTTTTATTCTTTATTTTGAAACCGGGTCTCACTAAGTTGCGGAGCGCCTCACTAGGTAGCTGAGGCTGGCCGCGAACCCGGATCCTCCGGTCTCAGCCTCCCGAATGCTGGGATTACAAGCGTGCGCCACCACGCCCGGCT
>PVLC010028821.1:0-20641 GCA_004027655.1 Graphiurus murinus
CTCACCTGCTCTCCCCACAGGATAACAAATTCCTACAGACCATTACTGCCACTTGTCCTACTTGCCAAAGGGCTAATCAGAACTTAAACATTCATCCTCCTGTTTTCCCATTCCATCCTGCAAGGAGAAATCTGCCCACCTGTGCCTGGCAAATAGATTTCACCTATCTGCCTACAATTAGGTGGCAAATATCTCTTGGTCCTAGTAGAGACCTTTTAAGGCTGAGTGAGGCTTTCCCCACCACTAATTAATGTTCCCAAACTGTCTCTAATATCCTACTCAAGGAAATCATACCCAGATTCGGACTTCCCACTTCATTCCAATCTGACAATGGGCCAGAATTCACCTCCTAGATCACCCAATATCTTGTCAAAGCCCTCAGATCTCCTGGCACTTCCACATCCCATATCATCCCCAGTCCTTTGGGAAAAGTTGAAAGGACCAACAGAACTCTCAAAAACATTCTCACTAAGCTTTCTCTTGAACTCTACCTAGATTGGATAAAACTCCTGCCCTTAGCTCTGCTCCACACTCCCCCAAAAGCCTCTACAAATCTCCTCATTTGAACTTCTTTATGGATAACCTATGGTTCCCCCTTCTGTCACTACGCAACCACTGCTTCTTCCCCTCACATACTACCTCCTCTCTTGAGCCATCTCAGGGCAATGCTCTGGCAATATGCAGATGTTCATAGTTCCTCTTCCCAAGATTGTCCATTCTCACCCTCCCCCTTCCAAACAGAAGACCTGGTATATCTCTCCTCCAGTCATCCCTCTTCAGGCTTGACCTCCTCACATTCAAACCTATCACCTAAATGAATGGGATTCCATAAAGTTATTTTGACCACCCCTACAGCAGCAAAACTCAAGGGACTCCCAAATTGGGTCCTTAACTCTCATCTAAAGCTTCACTGTTCTCCCTCCTACATGTACACCCAACAGGTCCTTTGACTTTGCCAGACTGACCTCATGGCCTTGCCGTAATACCAGAAGAGTACCTGAATCCAACTTAAGTCAATGAGTAACTCTGTTTCCCCTTCCTGGTATTATCAGTTCCTTTGCATCCTGTGGGAAGAACTCTCATGCAACCCGTCCTTCAATCACCAGCAATTCCATCCTTTTTCCTTACTACAGCTAGTTCACGACTTCTACTTTCAGGGCTCATTTATAGACTTTTTCCCCTCTGAGATCTATTTTTATCCCCATCTCTTCCTCATCCCCCTTTGCTTCATCCAATTAGCATGAGGCTCCAGCTGCTTTTTTACATTTTCATATATCTCTTCTCTCCCTGCTCTTCTTGGGTTCCAGGAACCAGGTATGCTTGGCAATTCAAAATATATGCTGGTGATTTCCCACCCCCTCGCTTACTTACTTCAACTTTTTGCCTGGTCTCAGGCTGCACCAAACCCACTCTCCTGACCTTTGATTTCTCCTAAGCCTATGTAGATGAATGCTTCAATTGTCACAGCTGGCAGCTATGACATAAATCAGTCATCTGAAAACAGCCATTTATGAAATGATAGTTACTGGAAAGGATGCTTGAGCTACAACTATACCCAACGTTCCTATGGAAACCCAGGCGGCCACCTGTCAAAGGTCCCATATGCCTTCAGAGCTCCAGAGAAGTTTGCACCTTACCTCACCTTCCACATTAAAAACCCATGGGATAGAGTGTGGGAACTGGGGGTTACAGATACATCAACCTGTTCGTAGGGTCAGGTCTTGACCCCTATGGGCCCATACAAATCATATAACCTTCCTAGATTGAGTCAAGAAGATATAGAAAACTTAAACCAACCAATAACAATCAAAGAGATAAAAACAGCAATAAAGAGTTTGCCATCAAACAAAAGCCCAGGGCCAGATGGTTTTCCAAGTGAATTTTATAAATTATAAATTTATAAATTTCATTTCTAGAAGAGCTAATCCCAATACTCCTCAAATTATTCCATGAAATAGAAACAAGACCCTCTAAAACACATTCTATGAAACCAACATCATATTAATACCAAAGTAAAATAAAGATGGCTCAAGAAAAGAAAACTATAGGCCTATATCATTGATGATCTTGGATGCAAAACTGTTAAACAAAATACTAGCAATGCGCATTCAAAACCATATCAAGAAAATTACTCCATGACCAAGTCAGGTTCATCCCAGGGATATAAGACTGGTTCAACATATGAAAAACAGTCCAGATAATTCACCACATAAACAAAATTAAAGACAAAAATCACATGATCATCTCAATTGATGTTGAAAAAGCATTTGACAAGATCCAACACCCATTCATGCTAAAAGCACTGCAGAGAATTGGAATAGAAGGAACATACATCAATATCGTAGAAGCAATATACAATAGGCCTACAGCCAATGTCATATGAAATGGAGAAAAACTGCAAGAGTTCCCACTAAGACCAAGAACAAGACAAGGATGTCCATTATCACCACTTCTGTTCAATAGAGTACTTGAGACTCTAGCCAGAGCAATAAGGCAAGAGAAGAAAATCAAAGGGGTAAAAATAGGGAGAGAAGAACTAAAACTATTCCTTTCTGCCGATTACATGATACTATACCTAGAAGATCCAACAAAGTCAACCAAAAACCTTACAGAACTGATCAACAAATTCAGCAGAATGTCTGGATTCAAAATCAATCTTAAAAAATCAGAAGCTTTCCTATATGCCAACCATAATTCCACTGAAAAAGAAATCCAGAAAACAATTCCACTCACAATAGCACCCCAAAAAATAAAATACTTAGGGATAAACCTAACCAAAGAGGTGAAAGACCTTTATAAAGAAAACTATAAAAAGTTTAAAAAAGAAATTGATGAAGACCTTAGAAGATGGAAAGATCTTCCATGCTCTTGGATGGGCAGAATAAATATCATCCAAATGGCCATCCTCCCCAAAGCTATCTCCAAGTTCAATGCAATACCCATGAAATTATCAAGGTCACTCTTCACACACATAGAAAAATCAGTCCTTAAATTCATTTGGAAAAATAAAAAGCCCAGAATAGACAAAGTAGTTCTTAGCAACAAGAACCATGCAGGAGGTATCACAATACTTGACTTCAAACTCTACTACAAAGCCACAGCAATAAAAACAGCATGGTATTGACACAAAAACAGACACATAGACCAATGGAGCAGAATAGAAGATCCAGAAACAGACCCACGTGTTTACAGTCAACTGATTTTTGACAAAGAAGCCAAAAACATATGCTGGAAAAAAGATAGCCTCTTTAACAAACACTGTTGGCAAAACTGGCTAACCATATGCAGGAAAATGGAAATAAAACCCACTTTCTCACCCTACACAAGAGTCAACTCAAGGTGGATCAAAGACCTGGAATTCAGGCCAAAGACCTTGCAGCAACTTGAAGAGGGCATAGGGCCAACACTTCAATACATAGACACAGGTAAAATCTTTCTCAACAAGACCCCCAAAGCACAAACAACTCAAAGGAAGATCAGTACATGGGATTGAATTAAACTGAAGAGTTTCTGTGCAGCAAAGGAAAGTATCAAGAACCTCAACAGAGAGCCCACAGAGTGGGAGAAAATTTTTGCCAGCTACTCTTCTGATAGAGGACTAATATCTAGGATATACAGAGAACTCAAGAAACTCACAGATAAGAAAACAAATAACCCAATCAAAAAATGGGCAAAGGATCTAAATAGTCACTTCACAAAAGAAGAAATACAAATGGCCAATAAATGTATGAGGAAATGTTCAACATCATTAGCAATCAGAGAGATGCAAATACCACTTCTGGGTATCTATCCAAAAGAATGGAAACCAAACAATCAGATCAATGCAGGTGTATCTATGTTCATAGCTGCACAATTTACAATTGCCAAACTATGGAACCAGCCAAGATGTCCATCAACAGATGAATGGATTACAAAACTATGGGATATGTACACAATGGAATTTTACTCAGCCATAAAGAAGAAAATCATGTTATTTGCAGGCAAAACATTATGTTAAGTGAGATTAGTCAGTCACAAAAAGTAAAAAATCGTATGCTCTCCTTAATATGTGGAAGTTAGGGAGAAAATGGGGCATAAGAGAGACTCCAGATGAAGAAGGAGAAATCTTAGGTGAGGAAATAATTTGACTTAATGGAAGGTTATGGGGGGAGGGGGACACCCTAATGCACATGATGTACTTTCTCGAACATTTCAAAGTCAGTCACTAAACTGAACTTGAGAAGGAGTGAGGGCGAGGGAGTGGGGTGGGAATTGGGGAAGGGTTAAATGAGAAATGTGTGCATGTATGCCTTTATCAGCTTGTACCTAACAAAGATGTATGATTACAATGTACCAATTAAAAATGAAATTAATAAAAAAAGAATGATCTGTTGATAACATAGAGCTGAGTATATTGCTTATCTCAGCAAAGAGATGCTAACTTGGCAGCCAGCATCTCAGAGAAGGAACTGCATCTGATTTAATTAAGATTTTAAAGTTTGATTTAGGTGGGCTTTTCAATGCAGGGACTCGATTAGAATTGATCATGATATAATGACTTAGGATTTGTGGAAATGGCCAAGTGAGGAGTTTGTGATGAAGCATTCAGAGTCTTGGCATGTCTATTGTAAATTGATGCTTTTTAGAATTGCTAGACATTTGACAAATTTCTATGATGACCAATGAAGCTATTTGCCAATTTTACCTTCTTGGACAGAGTTCAATGAAGAATAAAAGAGTTGTACTATTGACAACAATGAAGTAGTTAAGTCATGCTAACTCAGACATCAAAGCTGGTGGGGATAGAGAGCTTTGGTTTTGTCATTCTCCTGCTGATTATTTTCATCTTGAGCTGCAGAGTGATCCATCCTGATCATCACAGCTATTTGTGCTATCACAATCATGATCCATCCTGATCATTACAGCTATTTGCACTATCACAATCATGTATCAAGTTACTGGGCTACCCTCCACATTTCTGAGGCTGTGTATTAACCTTTCATCAACTCCAGATTTTCTTGTTCTTTTTGCTGGATGATTATTTGTTGTTTTATGTGATGGGCAGCTTTTGCATCTCAGCATTTCAAACTCTGGAGATCACCTACCTGAATAATACAACACAGACAGATACACTAAGAGCAGGATAACATTTTGAGTTTGTGGTCCACTTTTCAGCCAGAGTGAGTGTGTCCAAATTCAACCAAGGCTGTAGGTACTATCTCTAATCTGAAGATCCTGCAAATCAAATTTGGTGTCACTAAGTCAAATGGCCTAATTTCTGATTTCTCTTTTTGCTTCTCAAATCTTTTTAGTAAATACTCTAGAGAATTTTCCACATGTTTCCAGGGATGTAAGTCTAACATTGCTCCCCTAAAGGAGTAGATATTCCGCAGGGGAGGACAATATTAAATCCAAGACATCTCCATTCTGCACCAGTGTCTGTCCAATTTCATGAGCATCAAAGGTGAGCAGACCCATAGCCTGGTAACATTGTCTAATTTGCTTGTTCCATTCTGGGTTTCACTGTACTTTTCAAGCCTCTTGTAAAGCCTAAAGTGAAGAGGCTTGGAGAGGAAAGAAGGCAATTCAGAATTCTCTTTGAGTGGATAGGATTTAGTCAAGGCTCAGTTTTCTCTTTCTTGAACTAAGTCACTTAGGAATCTATTTTTTCCTGGAGGAGAATCTGAGAGATCAAAATGGGCCCTGAGTGACATTAGTGATTCTCCTGAAAGTGGGCATTGATTTGCCCAGATAAGGTGTTTCTGTCCAGCTTAAAGGGGGTAGTTACCAGGTTTTTGTGTCAGATTCAACACAGTCATCAGAGCTACCCTATCATCTATTTTTGGCCTTTGGGATTATCCAATGATTGTAATATTTGATGCCACTTATCAAGAACATTTGGCATCAGTCACTGACATCTGTAGTGTCCATCTCATTAGATGGTTGGAAAGAAGGGTTTCTCAGTCTTGGCACTATTGATATTTTTGTCCAGATAATTCCTTCCAGATAATTCTGTTTTGTGTAGTACAGAATTTGGCAGGCTTTTATTTCTGATAATGTGTAGGAGACTCTAAATCTCTGGAATTTCAGAGTAATAAGAGTGTTTGTTATGCAAATGAGCATCTTAGTTAGCTTTCCATCACCACAATAAATACTTGAGATAATCAGTTTGTAAAGAGAAAAGGTTTACTCTGGCTAAAAGTTTTTGAAGTTTCAGTACTGTGGCTTTGGGCCTCTGGAGAGGCAGGACATCATGGTGGCACATCCAGTGACCCAAAGACCTCTCATTGGGCTGCACTTCTTTCATAGAACAAATTTCTTTTTTAAAAAATACTTTTATTGGTGTAATGTAATTATATATCACATAACACTTGGTGTATTTCCTTCTGAATTTCCTCCACCATCCCAACTTCTCCTTTCTTCCTCCCCCACACACATTAGTGAGATTGGTAATAGTAGGGTATGGTACTTGGGAGGCTGAGACAGGAGGATCAGAGGTTCTTAGCCAGCCTCAGCAACTTAGTGAGGCCCTCTGCAACTTACTGAGACTCTGTTTCAAAATAAAATAATAAAATAGGGCTAGGGGTGTAGCTTGGTGGTACAATGCCCCTGAGTTCTATCACCAGCACCACACACACACACACACACACACACACACACACACACACAGAGAGAGAGAGAGAGAGAGAGAGAGAGAGAGAGAGAGAGAGAGAGAAAGAGAGAGGAGATTGGTAGTGAAACCTTCTTGTATAGATGCAACCTTATTTGAACTGCTTCCTTCCTCCATCCTTGTCTTTTCCCCTCCTCACCTCTCTCCTGCAATCCCCTTCCAGTGTTCTATTCTCTCTCATTTGACTGAAGTCCCTTTTCTTTCCTATTTCCTCTCTAGCTTCCACAAATAAGAGAAAACATAGAACCCTTGATTTTCTTAGATGGCTTAGCTCAGCACACTGTTCTCTAGTTCCATCCATTTTCCTGCATATGACATAATTTTTTTCTTTTACACTAGACTCCATTTCTTAAATGTTCTACCACCTCTCAAAAGACACTGGACAAGAACCCTAATTTATAAGGATAATTCTGCTTTTAAGTTCACAAAAAATAAGATATGACACAAAAATGACCAAAACCTCCTTCCAATTAAGTCCTTATAAGATGCTATAAAGTTAAACTGTCATCCTTGAGATTTTACAGGTCCAGGACCATCAGACATTATAAAAAGTAGAGATTCCTATTTCTGTAAACTCCTAGAAGATCTAAATCCTGTTCAAAATCCTATGGACAAAAAACGTGATTAAGCTAAGTTAAAAGCAACATGCTTGTTTTTTTTCAGGCTTTGTGTCACAAAACTTTTCACAATGTTAAATATAATGACTCATGGCCTATTACAAATGGGTTGTCTACCTGGCTTCTAATTTAAAATGCCTAAAGTGGATGGCCCAAGGTAAAGGGTTATAAAAAACCATTATAGAAAGATATCTGTGTTATTGTATAATGTACTAATGTTTCAGTTTTTATGCAGATGCCCACCAAACCACTGTGAATGACTTTGAGTCAAGATAACCAGACTCTTTGCACCTTCCAGCTCCAAGTGGTTATACAAACAAAACATCATATAAACAATTTCTTCTTCCACAGTCCTCTAGATCTACTCCCTGAGACCCTAAGCTGCAATACTCCAACAGTGCCCCCTACCGGCTCAAAGCAGTTAGAGCGGTTGTCGACCCATTTCCCTAACAGAGTTAAGGTCACATCATCAGAGGGGGGACCTGAGGCAGGGCAGAGGACCTGGGAACAGGAAGAATTAAAGCAGCCATCTGCATCTCCCCTTTCTGTGAGGTTGGGGGAGGAAGCAGGAAGGTAAGAGACTGATGGGCTCCAGAGAATCAGGGCCCTGACCAGCCCACAGATAATCATTCAAATTAAGGATCAAAACTGTGCAAAAGTCACTGATTCCCCCCAAACCAATTCTGACCAATCATAAAAAAACAGATAAAAATCCTCACAAAGTTTAAAAGTCCAGTCCCCAAGCGCTTAAAGGTCACTCTCTTCCTGGGACCTCCCCCTTTGTTGGGGGGCTGCTTTGTCCTCTATCTCTCTCTGACTCAAACTTTCTTATTTCTATACCCTTCACTAGTCCTTGGACTTCATTTGTTGAAATCCACGGGATGCAAACCCTTAAAAGAGGAGACACCCCTGTTTTAATAACTACACTGAGTAAATTTGTATCTGGGTACCACATATATATTTTTATTAAAATATTTTACTTATATGCCCTTATTAGCATATTCATCTTTTTTTTTATGGATATAATTCTAACATGGTTGGTATATCCTTCTAAATACATATGAGATTAAAAGAAACAAATTGGAAATATTTTGCAACTTAACAGCAATGGAAGGTTCAAGAAAAGGGAAATACTGCTGGGGGTAGTGGCACATACATGCAATCCAGTACTTGGGAGGCTGAGATAGGAGGATTGCAGGTTCAAGGCCAGCTTCAGTAACTTAGTGAGACTCTGTTTCAAAACAAGAAATAAAATAGGGTTGAGAGTGTAGCTCAGATGTAGAACACACCTAGGTTCAACCCCCAGTACCAAAATGAGAAAAAACATAAGAAAAGATAAATCTAAGAGGGAATAAATGAACAAACAAATGTAGCAACAAGTAGATAAAGACTTAACTAGCCCCTGGGACATTATTGCTTCACAGAATTAGGAACAGTTGAATGAATGAGTTAATCTGAATTAATGAATTTATATATTAATATATATATATATATATATATATATATATATATATATATATATTAGAGCATTGTCTAGCACATGGTAAGTCCTAAATTAGTTATTAGGGTTATCATTATATTCTTGTCATGCAAAGGGTAAATCTAATTGTTTTATTTCTAGGAAGGCAAGAAACTTTGCAAAATATCATACTGGATGATGTGCTGAAGAAGCAAATGAAACCTCAGTGCCTCCCATGGGCCCACAAGAAATGCAGATCCAACTGTCTCTCACACTCACCTAACCTGATTTTCATTGCTGTGGCTTATGGCCTATGTTCTGCTAGGGAACTTGTCCCAGTGGCTAGAATGGCCATGTGGATAGAGTGTCGTGGCTTACATTAGGAGTCATATACAAACTAGCCTGTTTGTGTTAGTCAGACTTTTGTTGCTGTGACCAATATACCTGATAAGAATAACAGAGAGCCAAGCATAGTGGCACATTCCTGTAATCCCAGTACTTGGGAGACTGTGACAGAAAGATCACAGGTTCCTGGCCAGCCTCAGCAACTGAGTGAGGCCCTCTACAACTTAGTGAGACACTATTTCCAAATAAAAAATAATAAAAAATAGGGCTAGGGCTATAGCTTGGAGGTAGAATGCCTCTGGGTTCAATCTCTGGTACCACAAAACAACAACAGCTTCAGAAGAGGAAAATTTCATTTTGGCTCACAATTTTAGAAGCTCAATTCACTGTTTGCCTGCCCAAAGGCAGAAACATCATGGTTACAGGGCATTGTGAAGAAAGCTGCTAAGCTCGTGGCAGCCAGGGACAGATGTAACCCTTAAGGCCATGCCCTCAGTGACCCACCTCCTTGAACCTTGTTGCATTGGAGAGCAGGTTCTCAACAGATGAGCTTCTGGGGAACATTCCAAACCCCAACCCTAACACCATTGAATTGTGCACCTTAATCATTTGTGTTGCTAGGGATGGGATCCAGGGCCTTGCACATGCCAGGAAATGCTCTACCACTGGACCACACCCTTAGCCCTCACCTATTCCAACTGGCTTAAAAACAATTGAGGCAGATGGAGAAGGGGAATAAGGATAAGAAAAGTAGGAAGAAGTAGAAGTAAGTGGTGGTGAGGAAGCAAGCTCTTGGCTATCTAGGAAAGTTGATCATCCACAGTAAATCATTTCCAAGTTCAGCTGGCATCTAGGGCCTTTTTTGAATGATGAAATGTGAGAAAGGCTTTGCCTGTGGTAAGGGAATTTCAGAGCATAGGAAGGGAGGAGTAAATAAAGGAACACAGCATTTAAGTGTTGGCTCTAGGTTCACCGCTTACAGCAAATCACTTCATCTCGGGAGCCTTCTCTCCTATAAAAAGGAAATTAATATTCTACCAGGCCCTGTTGGCCTCATGGGGATGTGATGAGGATTATAGATCACACACATGTGCATGCACATGCACACACACATTTTAATAAAGTACTGGGAAAATTGAAAGGTTAATTTGGAGCTGAGTGGCAGGGCTCAGGAGGCCTTCCCAGATTCCTCAAAAATCACCCCAAGTGGGCAGTAGAATTATTACTATTATTATTATTATTATTATTATTATTATTATTATTATTATTATTAATTTTGTGTGTGCAGTACTGGGAGGTTGAATCCAGGGGTGATCTTCCTCTATGCTACACCTCCAAACCCTTTTTATTTTTTGTTTTAGAACAGGGTCTTCCTAGGTTGCTGAGGATCTCACTGAGTCTGGTCTTGAACCTGAAATCCTCCTGTCTCAACCTCCCAAGTGCTAGGATTACAGGTATGCACCACTATGAGGGACATATTGACTAAAACTATGGGCTCTGGAGTCAGATACCTGGGTGCGAATGCTGGTGCTTTGCTTGAGTATTCCTAAATCTTAATTTGCTCATCTATACTGTGATTTGATTTCTTGTGAGGAATAATGAGGTAAGGTATGTAAATCCTTACCACAGCACCCAGTTTACAGTAAGCACTCAGGAAACAGCTATTATTATTACTGCACAGTGTATAAAGCATATATTAACCCCTCTCTCCTGGAGATTTCATTTATACATTCATCCTTTATTCATTTTTCATGTGTTCATGGTGTGTGTGTGTGTGTGTGTGTGTGTGTGTGTGTGTGTGTGTGTGTGTGTGTTTGGGATGGAACCCAGGCCCTATGCATACTAAGCATTGGCTGTATCCCCAAGCAATACTCTCAGTCCTGTGTCTAATGTCTTGAGTCTTCTCTCACTTAAACTTGGCACAAAAGAACCTAAAGAAGTTATTAGGAACAATTTGAGGAGGTCATCTATAATGACCTCATTTTCTGAACTAAGAATCCGAATGCATGATTTGACAAAAGTAAAAGTGTATGAAAGGAGATAATGGGTTAGGATAATTGAAACTGAGTTGCCTCTGAAAGTGTGGGACTTACTGTTGAGGTAAATGAATAAATAGGAAGAAAGAAAGAGAGACCTAGGAGGAATTCACTTCTCCAGCCACTGGAGGCTGCTCTGGTTTTTCAAATATGTAGTTGTACACAGTAATCCTGCTTTACTAGCCAAGGAATCTCCTAATGAACATCGAAGAGCCAAAATAAGAAGTAAATATGAGCATCAAAGGAGGAAAGTGAAGACAGAGTGGGATGCGTCTTGAAGGGGGATTTCCTTTTAGGATAAAATTGTTATTTATGAAGGTCTGGTGGGGCAGTAGGTGGCCTCCACCACAAGACATTTGAACTTCCTAGAACTCAGATTTCCTTCTAATTAGAGAGCATAATAGGAAGCTAAGTGCCTCTGGGGAAGAGGTGTCAAACTCACACTGAGGTGCAAATGACTAGCATCAGGTCCTTTCCTGAGAGCAAACTTTGATGGGGGAGAGGAAGGACATGAATCTGTTTCCTTCTAAAATCTTGTTTCTAATTATAAGCATTTCTAGTATAAGAAAAATGTGAAAGACTGTAAAGAAAATATATTATTCTTATTCCCACAGTCCAAAGATAACTTCTGCTGATTCAGTGAATTTATTTTCAGTTTTATGATTTGGCACTGGAGGTGTAGAATAAATTTATAAGACAAAACATTTGGAAATAATATTAATTTTTAAATTCTAGTATATTAAATATTCATTGTTACAGATTTAGCAAATAGGTAAAAGCACAATAAGAAAATACAAAAAAAAAATTCAGTCCTAAATCCCAACACTCAGAGATAGATAGCATAATGATATGTTGCTATTTTACATTCAATTTTTTCCTGTGTATAGATACATATAGAGTTTTTAATGAAAGTTAGAATCATGTTGTCCATACTATTTTATAAGCCACTTTTTTTTTACTGGGTGTGGAGGTGCACCCCTGTAATCCCAGTACTTGGGAGGTTGAGACAGGAGGATGGCACGTTTGAGGATAGCCGCAGCAAGTAATGAGACTCTCATCTACCTAGTGAGACCTTGTTTCAAATTAAAAATAAAAAATAGAGCTGGGAGTGTAGCTCAGAGGTAGGATGCCCCCAGGTTCAATTCCCAGTCACACACACACACACACACACACACACACACACACACACGTAGAGTATTTCAATTAATAGTATTTCTTATTTGTTAAATATTTTCATCTACAAACCATTTTAAGCTGGACGTAGTGGTACATGCCTGTAATCCCAGTATTCAGAAGGCTGAAACAGGAGGATCACAGGTTCCAGGTCAGCCTCAGCAATTTAGCGAGACCCTGTTTCAAGTTAAAAAAAAATAAGTTGGGCATGGTGATGCACGCCTATAATCCTAGTACATTGGAGGCTGAGACAAGAGGATTGCAGGTTTTTAGCCAGCCTCAGCAACTTAGTGAGACCCTGTTTCAAAGTAAAAAATAAAATAGAGCTGGAGGTGTAGCTCAGAGGCAGAATGCCCCTATCCCCAGTACTACAAAAACGGGGGTGGGGAGGTTGGGGGGTGTAGCTTGCAGGTAGAATGCCTCTGGGTTCAACCTTCAGTACCAAAACCCAAACCAAAATCACAACAAATCATCTGAAATGTTTGCATATTATTTTATTGTGTGACTATATCATTATGTAACTAATTAGAAAGGGACATTTAAAAAAATTGCAGGGAAAAAAGTTGTTTTCTAGTATCCTTAAGCATTTTGGAAATAACCATTTAAAACCAAACAATTATAAAATTCATATATGTCTACAAAAGAAGATTCAATAAAGCAGGTCAAATAGGAGGCAATAATAACAAAAACAAAATGAAGCAAAATGCAAAATATAGTAATAAAAATATAAATAAAGCAAGGCAAAACAAAAAAATAACACAATTATAATTTTTCACATAAAATCTATAATTAATTTAGTTTTCTATTAACTCAAATTAGTCTCTGCCCAGTGAGCCCAAACTAATGAGGAGCTTTTTTTTTTTTTATTAGACTTTATCTTACAAGCACTCAGCCTCAATATATTCTAAGACAAATGATTGTTTTTCTTTTTACTCTTCCTGCTCTGTTTCCTGTCTCTTTAGGAATGGGGCTTCATACCTTCCAGTTGTGTGATCGTGAAACCTAAACTCTTCAAACTCTCTGGGTTCCTTTCTTGCCCTTACATTATCCAATATGTCACCATATTATGTCAATATACCATCTTTTACTCTTTCAAAGCATCCTTCTCCTCTTCGTCACTGTTGCCCCTTGGGTGGACCATAATCTTTTTTTTTTTTTTTTTGGTTTGTTTTTGTGGTGGTGCTGGGGTTGAAACCCAGGGTCTCATCATGCTAAGCTGCACTCTACCCTTGAGCAGCACCCCAGCCCAGCCCATCTTCTCATTTCTTATTTGGTTTATCCTAACAGTTTCCTAATTGGTATCAACCCTTGATTTTGCACTTACCCTAAAGACATTTTCTATGTTTTTGAGTAATGACCTTTTTATATTCTATTTATTTATTTTTTGGTACTGGGGATTGAGTCCAGCTAAGCCGATCTGGGATTCCTGACACACAGAAATTGTGAGTTAATAAAAGTTTGTTTTAAGCTTTTAACTTAGGCATAGTCTGTTACACAGCAACAGATAACTGAACAATGAGCAAGGCCAAGGGTGCTTTGGGCTCCTTAGGTTGAAACACATGGCTTTCTGGTAGAAACACTGGGAACTCTCAAAGCCTGAGAAGTCTTCCAGGCCTATGACAAGACCCTTATCTAGAAATGTAACTGGCTTCATAGGCACAGCACACTCCTCAGGAGCTCCAGGCGTGGAGTCATGACTGGAGCTCCTGAGGTAGGAAGCTCACCCAGATCACTGAATTAGCTGTTTTTCTATACAGCAAAAAGGGCTCATTATTAATGATAGCAACATAGAACATATACAGTTGAAAGAGGAAAGCCTATTGGGAAAGGGAGATTTTTTTTTCTCTTCTTTTATTCCTGAGCACATAAATATAGGCCCATTCTTTGAGGTATGTTTATAAATCTGAGCTCTAAGGATTTCCTTTTTTTATTTGTTACATGTAGAGAGAAATTTATTATAAAGAATTGGCTCATCTGACTATTCAGGCTGAGAAGTCCCAAGATCTGCAGTTAATAAACTGGAGACTTAACAGACCCATAGTTTGAGTTCAAATTCGAGGCCTGAGAATGAGGAGAACTGATAATGAAAGTTGCAGTCCAATCCCAAGGCCAGAGAGCCAGGAAAATGGAGGGCTGTAAGTTTTAGTCTGAGTGTGAAGCTCTGAGAACACAGCCTTGGCTTCGCTGGTCAGGCAGGGGAAGCCTCCGAGACTTTCAGTGGCTAATGAAGTGAAGATCTGGTGGGGCAGAAGAAATGATGGCTCCAGTGGGACACCTGAATAGCCCTCGTTAATTCAAATTCTCACACACTTTGGTAGAAGGATTTACTTATAGTGTGGACTATTGGGCTGGGCTCACATCCAGGCATTCTGCTTGCAAGCTGTGTGTCTCTGGACACATTTCTTCAACCTCCGTAGCTTCAGTTTCCTCATGTCCAGAAGAGAGGAAAGCAATACCTGACATTGCCGTTGAGTGGGATTTGTTGAGGGCTCAGCATGTACTGGGTAATGAGTGAGATTCTGGGAATATGGATGGCCCTGATCCTTATGGGCTTCTCAGCCTAGTGGTGAAAACAGACACGGCATCACACATTTTCATCTCAAGAGTCTGATTAGGGATACTAATTGGTTCCATGCCATCCTGAAGGACAGTAGGACACTGTCTTGACAGTGTAGTGGCACCAGGGAAAGTGTTCAGGAGGAAGAGTCTTCATGCCATAAAACCTGAAAGATGAGCAGACACTAGCTAGAGAAATGGGGAGTAGAAGTTGGGAGGAGGTGTGGTAACTGACTGGCGTTCAGGCAGAAGGAACATCATTCACAGAGGTTTGGTGGCAAGAGATAGCTGGTGAGTTCAGGGGACTGAAGGTCATTTTGTCTGGCTGGAAAATAGAGCGTTACACAGAAACTGGTGAGAGGGGCTGAGACAGAAGCAGGAGCCAGACTTTTATTGGATTGATGTAAAAATTAAATGAGATAATATGTAGAAACTGTATCCATACTAGTTCTTTCCTGACTTAGTGTAGTGTAATGGGGAAAGATTTTCTGCAGTTGGGAGCTCTTTTTAGCGAGAGATTCTTGTACAGAGACAGTTACTAGCTCCTTGAGGAATGTGGACTGAGTGCTGTTAGCCTGTTTTTATGTGGACTGAAGCTTCATTCAGGCTCTTTTGAAGTACCTTTCTTCAGACGGTCTCCCTTTGCTGCCGTTTCCTTCTCGTCCTCCTCAGGACTTGTGGCAATGTGTGGCTGTCTTGGGGAAGGGTAGGAATTGATAACAGCTGAGATTACAGTAAATAAAACAGATAAAAAGCAGTTATTTGTAAAGAAAAGTTCTTGGTAAAACTACTCTGCTCTTGGATTTGCTAAAGATTAGACAGGCAGTAGACTTGGTGGAGGTTCCTAAGACTCTGAAAATGGGTGGCAGTGATGGTGAGTGACGGGGGAGGCGAGGAAGGAAAGAGGAAGGCTCCTGCCTATTAGGTCCTCCAAATCTGCTACCTGGGGTATGTGAATGTATGGTCAACTCTTTTGTCTGCAAGGTCAACATCTACTGATTTAACTGACAGAAAGTTTTGGGAAAAAGATATCTTTACTGAATATGTATAGAACATTTTGGTTATTATTCCTTAAATAATACAGGATAACAACTACTTTCATAGTGTTTACATTTTATTCAGTATTACAAGCAATCTAGAAGTTATCAAAGTGTATGAGAGGATGTGTGTAGGTCATATGCAAATGCTGTACCATTTTGTATAAGGGTGTTGAACATCTGTGGGTTTTGGTACTCACCAAGGAGTTGAGAGTGGTATCCTGGAACACGTCCTTGATGGATACTGTGGAACAACCATATACATGTTATGTATGGTACAAATGTCATAAAGAGGTATGAAAATAACAGATACAGAGAAATTAATTCTTAATTATTTTTTTTCCTCCTGTCTCAGCCTCCCAAGTACTGGTTATAAGCATGCACCACCATGCCTGGCTCAGAGAAATTAATTGTGATTAGGGGAATCTGGGAAGAATGCAGAAGGTAGAGTTGGGTTTAAAGGAGAGATTAAGAACACATGTAAGCCGGGCGTGGTGGCGCACGCTTGTAATCCCAGCATTTGGGAGGTTGAGACCGGAGGATCCGGGTTCTCGGCCAGCCTCGGCTACCTAGTGAGGCACTCGGCAACTTAGTGAGACCCTGTTTCAAAATAAAGAATAATAAATAGGACTCCGGGTATAGCTCAGAGGTAGAATGCCCCTGAGTTCAAATCCCAGTACCGCAAAAAAAAAAAAAAAAAAAAAAAAAAAAAAAAAAAAAAAAAAAAAAGAACACACGTAAACAAACACTGATGTTCTCTTTCAGTTTCTTTCCTCTCCCTCTGTTCTTTCTGCTCCTGTCTTCTCTGCCTAAGACTAAGCAATAGTCTACATCCAAAGGGGGCTCTAAGAACACAGGGATGCGGGGAATTCAGGGACAGCAGGGTTCTCCAATGGCTCTTGGGTACATCCCAGGGTTGCTGGGTGTATCGAATGGGCCAGAGGCCACATGACACCTGTGAGTTGAACACAACTGTGATTAAAAAAAATCTATTTTATTTTATTTTATTTTATTTTTTGGTACTGGGGATTAAACCCAGGGTCATTCTACCTCTGAGCTACACCTTTTAGCCTTCTTCTTCTTTTTTCTTTTGAGACAGGGTCTCAATAAAATGCTGAGGGCCTTGCTAAATTGCAGAGGCTGGACTTGAAGCTACAATCCTCCTGCCTCATCCTCCCAAGTACTGGGATTACAGGAATGTGCCACCAGTCCTGGCTCCCATTTAGCTTTGAAAGTTCTGGAGACAAAAAGATGATAACTACAAATAAACAAACAGTCACATAACCATGGGACTGAAGTCATGTTCCTTTTTCCTGGGCTTAGCCTCAGATTTCTAGAAAGCAAAGATCCTATTTGTACTTACAAGGAAATACAAGTCACTGTAGCAAAAATTTCCCTTTGTGTTTTCACAGGCTCAGCACGCGCCACCTGGTGGCAAGAATCTGAAAAGCATGAGGCTTCTGCGCCCTTTGGTGTTTGCTGGAACTTGCTCAGAATTCCTTGCTTGCTGTCTTCCTGACTGTGAAAGATCCTAGCAGGAGTCAGCATCTTCTCTTTGGAGACTGTTTATCTGTTTATTTATGTGCTTTGTTTTTCCTTTCCCAGTTTCCAATTTCATTGTCATGACATCGGGCTTGGGGAAGGGAAGGTATCATGAATATAACGAACTGCGGAATTCCCTTGCCTCTCAAATAGAATTTAGATCAAAGTTCTGGTTGTCTTGAAGCTCCAGATACTGGATCAGAGGCAGCAGCGGCCCAGTTCTGCTGCTGGGGAGGTGGAAGCTTTTTGGGAGGGGACTATGAAGTACATAGGACTCCCATGCAAGATTCGGATGCCTCTAATGCAGATCACTTTGGGGTGACCCAGAGCCTTTGTAGAACCCAGGTATCTTGGAAACTCAAAGTCCAGGGTGAAGTGGGAGTCCAGCCTGGTGCCGCGTCCACTGGGACAGCCCCTGCTCTCTGGGCACACACTGGGTGTTTCGGCCAGCCTCCTGTTAGCTTTGGAGAACCCCATAGATGCATTTGAATCTGGTGTTTGGGGGAAACTTGGTTGCAGACTAGAAGAGCTGGCCGCTGAAGATGGAAGGTAGCATGATATGGAAGACAGAGGCAGACAGATCCAGGATTGCAGAACATGCAATTTCCTGGGGACTTATGGACAGAAGCGTTTCTTGGGTAGCAGCAAGGTAGCTAGGTTCCTGTATCCTAGGTCAGGAAGAAAGGGTATATATGCTAAGATAGACAAAGGTGGCCTTTGGCCAACTGAAATGTACCTAGCATTTCTGAAAACAAACAACAGCAAAAAATTATTAACATGGCAAACGCCAGTGAAGAAGCAGGCTGGTATCAGTGTCCATTCTACATGCTTAGGTGGCTGTTTTTTTTTTTTTCTCTTGGTACTAGAGATTATTTATTTTATTAACTATTGATTAAACCCAGGGATATTCTACCTCTGAGCTACCCCAGCTCTACTTTATTTTTTATTTGGAAACAAGGTCTCACTAAGTTGCCAAAGATCTCGTTAAATTGCTGAGGCTGGCGTTGAACTTGTGATCCTCTGCTCTCAGGATCCCAGGTCCTGGGATTACAGGCACACACCCAGCTTTAGCTGACTATCTTAAGAATTCTTTTTGTCCTATAGGGTTTGAGATGTGTGCCAAAGCCACCTGGTGGGCAAAAAGGTGGTTATGACCAAGATGGCTGCAGTCATGTCAAGCTGGGTCCTGCAGTTTGCAGCCTGAGTCTGAATACATTATTGGCAACTCAAATTCTTATAACTCTTTCTTTCCACTTGGTAATCAGGTCTGGATCTGCATAGTCTTCTTTTGGGCTTTATACATATGCTTCTCCACAGATGGCTTCTGCCTATGAAACAACTGTAGTGGAATTTCTGATGCATCCTGAAGGTGGGCTAGAGCGGTTCCCCTGGCTTCTACAGAACATCCTGAGCTCCTCTCTTCACATCTGATCCAGCTCACTCAGTGCTGTCTCAATCAGCTCCCGCCACCAGGGGAAGCTATCCCACTGCTCTACATCTGCCTTGAATGGAGCTCAGGTTGAAGGTTTGAGAATGCAGAAGGCATTTCCAAGATCTTTTCTGTTGCCTGCAGTCTCTGAATCACATGGAAATGACCATAGCCTACTTAAAGAGCTTCCACTATAAAGTCACCTTTAACCAGCACCTTAACTCCCCTCCCCCTTTGGGGCTGGGGATGGAACCCAGGGTCAGGCATGCTAGCTAGATGCTTTACCACTGAAATATACAACCAGCCCACTTTATCCTTCTAGATTAACTCAAAGAAATGGGACTTTGTTCCTATCTCTTTATAGGAGCACTTTAATTATCATTTGATTGAATAACAGAAGGTTTGGAGGGAGCTTGATGGCATATGCCTGTAATCCTAATGATTGAGAAGTCTGAGGCAGGAGGATTGCAAGTTCAGGCCCAGCCTTGGCAACTTAGTGAGACTCTGTCTCAAAAGAAAAAATATAAAGGGCTGGCATGTAGCTCAGTGGTGGAGTGCCACTGGGCTCAAGGCTGAGTACTGAAATAAACACACAAAATTAAAAAAAACAACCAAAAAACAGAGAAAGTATGCCATAGGCCACCCTGGGAGCAGAAATCACAATGCCCAAATAATTACAGTTTTAACTGAGTCAGTTCCTAGCTCCAGTATATAAATAATATGTTTTGGACTTAACTAAATGACAGATTGAAAATGTCTTCCCAAGTTTGGCTCTCAGTAGGTGAATCACCACTTTCTATGGCAAGAGTGATGTTGTTTTCCATTAGAAGGAACACAAAATTAATTTTCTGTTTCCTCTAGCATAAGTGACCCCAGTGGGTTCTCTGTGGTTGATTGTTTAGAAAAGTTCCTTTCAGTGCCATGAGCTCTTTTTGCTGTACCCCTTCTCTGATTCTTCCTGTTTCTGGAGAGCGGGGGCTGCCTGCAGGGGAAGCTGCTGGCAACCCCCTCTTCTGGTTATGGAGAGAAGCCCATGTAGTGAAGTTCCTTTAGTGGGCTGCAAATGGTCCCCAAAATATATTCACATTGGACTCACGGGAAGCTTTCACTGTTGTCTTCTGTGGAGAAAAGATCTTTTCAGTTGTGAGTCTAGGGTCTTGAGATGGGACAATTATCCAGGGCCTCCAAATGCAATAATATGTATTTTATGAGAAGGAGGCAGAGTGGGAGCTGACATAGATGGAGAATAAGACAATGCAATCATAGAAGCAGACATTGGAGTGGAGTGACCACAGGTCAAGGAATACTGGGTGGCAATGGGATTGGCCCTGAGTGCCTCTGCGGAGGGTGGCCCTGCTGATACCTTCATTTCAGCCCAGAGACGCTGATTTTTAGATTTCTCAAGAACTGTGAGGGAATAAACATGGGCTTCAGGCCACCAAGTTCATGGTACTCTGTTATAGCAGTTTAGAAGAACAAATGCAACCCTGACTCTGAAGCTTTATTAGCTTCACACCAGTTTCATCTCTGTTTTGTGTCTTAGGCTTTTGGACTGAAGACAGGTGGAGAGAAGTGAAGATGTGGGACCGGCCCCTTCAGAAAGGTGTTTCGGAACTTCCAGACATCTGCTAAGGAAGGAAGCCAGGCTGTCTTTTAGTCCTCTAGAGCCCCTGTAACAGAATACCATGGGCTAAATGAGAGAAATGCACTGCTCTCACAGTTCTGGGGGCTGGGATACCAAAGTCGAGGTGCTGCAGATTTGGTGTCTGGGAAGGACCCTCTTCCTGTTTTTTTTTTT